>VZRH01003317.1:610757-631368 GCA_013397555.1 Urocynchramus pylzowi | reverse complement strand
TTTTTTTTTTTTTTTGATTTCCTAACACACCCAACAACAGGTGTTTTGTAAAATGAGATTTCCCAGAAAACGATACCCAGAGTACAGAAATTTCAGTCCCTTCTCTGGTGAGTGCTACATGTGGTAATGAACAACTGGCTCAGACAGACTTGGGGTGGAGCACAGATATTCCCAGGAAAACAGAGTCTGAGGTAAAGTCTATTTGCTGCTCAGTTCTGTCCTCTTCCTTGGGTGTGTTTGAGAAAAAGCTGAGATTAACTTTATTTATTTATTACCAAAAACACAGCCTATATCTAGGCTAATAGAAATGGGCAAAATGGAGCAAGAAATAATTCAATGAATTACTCTGAATTACTATTCCAGTTCTTGTCTCATCCTGTGCTGAAGTCAGAAAGCACTGAAAAGTCACAAAACACCACTGTCACTGTTGGCCTTTGGAGCCCATCATAATTTACAATTATGGACCATGGCATAAAAGTTATCAAATTATTTTGTTTTACAGCACAAACAAGACTTCATGGCTGCTTAATAAATATTTCTAAACATGAAAAATAGACCCTTGCAGAACACAAATTGAAGAGGGTTTTTTAGTTTGTTTGGTTGGTTTTGTTTTGTTTTGGTTGGGTTTTTTTTGTTAAAAGCAGTTGAGTTTGAGAGGAATGAAACACAACAGTGTAGCAATTTGAATCCTTTGTCTGCTGTGCAACTACTGTAGGAACAAACTGAACTACTTTCCTTTTGTGGCAACCAGAAGCCATGTGCTCAAAAGATGAGAGAAGTGCCACTGTGCTGAGGCAATGCCCATTTTTAACCTGTGGAAGAACTTGGTGCAAGCCCAGCAGAACATTAGCAGGGTGTGGGGATGCCTTGAGGCCACTGGCCTTGGGAAGACTTGCTCATAACCACACTTTTGATGCTTGAAGCTGGTCCCTCTGCACACTTTCCCACCACACAAAGCTCAGGACAGGTGGCTCCAGCCAGGAAAATCGTTGTGCACTTGCACACTCTTTCACACTTCAGTCTGTGTGACAGAGCTCCTACCCCATGGATAAATGAAAGTGCCCTATCTTTTACATCTTAAAAATCAGAAGTCCCCTCACTCAAAACCTAAAACAATAATTAAGGCAAAAAATGAACTGTGGCAGATTCTATTGATATATTTTTATGCATATAAAAAGGCAAGGATGCACTCCCCCAGCTTTTCAGGATTATCCCAGCATCCCGTAGAGAGCCTGTATCTGTCACTAACCTCAGCAGTCCATAATCTCCACCATGCTGAAAGAAATGAAACCTCCACAGATGGTTCAGCTCTCAGGTCCTGCAAGCCTTGCTTGAGGCAGAGAGAGGATTAACTCCATCCTCATTAGACTAATACACAAAAAGCTCCCTTTCCTCTTACAGCGTGCCCAGACAGAGGCAAAGTGAAGTGCTGCTGTTCCCACATTCCCTGTTTTACTGAGAATGAGCCCACATCAGCCCAAGTGCAGCAGGTGCCACATGCCCTTTCACCATGCCAGATTCTGTCCCATGTGCTGGTGTGCCACAGAGAAATGTGTGCATCTTTCCAAGCATGCAAAGACCACCACAAAACCTATTTTTATATGTTTCAAAACACATGAAATAACATTTAACTATATATATATATATAGTCTGGCAAGGCAGCACACCTGTTGTACAGAAGTGAGATGCCCTCATGCTACACTCAGGGAAACACACATGGGTGAAGCCCTTTTCCCCCACAGAGGGAAGCTCCCCATGGGGAGCAGCAGCCTGGCATCTCCAGCCTCCACCCAAGCTGCCTTCCTGCAGGGGTGCTCCTGAGGTGCCACTTGCACAAGCTCAGAACCTCGTGTGAGCTGTGACTCTGGTTTAACACGAGCTCAGCTGCCTACCCAGGGCTCTGGCTCAAGAAACCACATTAGGAAGCTTCTGTTCTAACCAAGGACCTTTCAAACCAATCCAGCAAACAACAAGGAGTCCCACATTACAAAACTGCCCAGACAAAACAAAGGGACTGGGCCCAAATTCCCTGCCTGATACCCGCCGATGGAATCCTCCTCCTTGGGATATCACATTGAACTGCTCCGAGAGAAACGCAATGCTCAGCTGTAAAATATTTTCTTTTTGGCAGCTCCCAATCTTGTTCCAAAGGCACATGTGAAATACATTCCTGGGTAATCTTGGAGTGAAGTGGGCCAGATGGTAGCAGTCAGATGTGACCCAATTCTTGTTAAGCTCTCATATTTTCATAAATGTGTGCTTAAAACCCTCGTGCTTCTCTCCCACACCATACATGCATCTCAGACCTTTTTTTGAGGCAGCTGCAGGCACATACAGAGCTGTCACCTTCTGGCATCCTGTGCCTTGGGGGTGAAGGAGCTGTGCACATCTGCAACAGAACAAACCATCCCATCACAGTTTTCATCCCACTTCCCATGGATCAGGGGGATATCAGGCAGCCTCCTGGTTTAAGGAGGGTGAGGGAGCGGAAATACTTTCTTCAGACTTTACTGAAAGGAAACAGATAAAAGAGGGATGGGGGTGGAAACTGGTTCCATTTGTTATATCAGCTGGAGGGGAGGGAATGGCTGTAGAGCATTTTAGCTGAAGGTTTAGGCTTGTTTTTCTCAGAAAGACTTTAAAATGCCTGATTTTTGTCCAATTAGACGTGCGTGCAGGCCCTCCCCTTCTTCCGGAGGGTTTCCTTTTGGTTCTTATTTTATTTTCACTTATCTAGCACAAGCATCTGAGTCATATCCCTGGTGTCTAAATGTTTCAACATTGACTGCAGTGTGGCAGAGCTCAGGGTGAGCCACGTGGCTCTCACTAAAATCCATTGTCACAGGAGCATCACCTCTGAGGGCAGGGCAAGGAAAAGCCCTGCCAACCCAGATGGCAGCTCCCAAACAGGGCTGGGAGGGTCCTGGCTCTGCTCTGTGCAGGACTCCTCACTCACCTAACAGCAGTTTTAGTATGGCAGGTCTGATTTTACATGTCCATGCAGACAGACCCCTTCATAAACCTTTTTTTCATAAAATTACAGTTTTTCAGGGCTGTTCTCTCTGACAAGAAGCTTATTAGTACTCAGTCATTACTACCTCACATAATCACGGTCCCTACAGAAAAATAAACCAGTTAATTCACTAACAAGTCTGTCTTTCCCAGCTGAGGAGAAGCAGAGTGAGAGTTGTCAGTTAAAATGGCTTTTCTGCCCATCAGAAGAGTTCAGCAAAGGAATGGATACAAGCCTCCCTCCTTTAGCCTTAGCTAAAAAATTTTATAGGTTCAGTACATTAAGAAGAAAACAATCTATGTTCAGCAGGCATCTACAGCTTGCCCTGGCAAGGAGGTCTGTGTCAGTGTCTGGATTTTGCATTTGATAGGAAATGGGATGTCAGCCAACAGAGCCCCTACACACCCTCTCCCGTGCCCTGCAGCCTGGCACCAGCGTGGTCCTCTCTCCTGGGACACCCCTGCACAGCCAGCAGCACCAGCCTGGTTGGACAGCCACAGCCACACACAGACACAGACACATCTCACTGGATTTATAAGGTCTAGCCTTCCTGCTTCAGTGGAAAAGCTGAATGGAAGCAACTTGTTCAGCAGAAGCATATTGCATAGAGGAAAATTCCAAAGCCACACAAACATTTTGTCCCATGTGGTGGAGGATCCAACTGAGGAGCTGAGTTTAAGTTCCAGGGCAGAGCTCAGCCTCCCTGGTGGTGGCTGGGAGCAGCTGCTCACTGTGGAAGGGCTCACTGCACACACAGAAGCCAACTTTGGCAGTGAGAAGTATGACCTGAGGATCCCACACCTGCATCTCACCAGTGCAATGGGTTTGCATTGATGCAAGGAAGGGGCAACTGGAGTTGTTCAGCCTGGAGAAAAGAAAGCTCAGTGAGAACCTTATCACTCTCTGTAATCACTCTCTACTGCCCAAAAGGAGGCTGCAGTGAGGTGGGCTTTGGACTCTTCTCCCAGGCAGGCAGTGACAGGACAAGAGGAGAAGACCTTGAATTGTGCCAGGAAAGGTTTAGATTGGATATTAGGAAAAATTCCTTCATTGAAAGAACTGTCAGGCATTGGAACAGGCTGCCTAGAGAAGTGGTGGAGTCACCATCCCTAGAGGTATTTAAAAGACATCTAGATGAGGCACTCAGAGACAACTGGACTTGCACTGCTGGGTTAGTGGTTGGACTCAATAATCTTAGAGGTCTTTTCCAACCTAAATGATTCCATAGTTCTAGCATCTAATACATTGCTGAAGTTATTTTTTAAAATTTCTCTTGTCCTTTGCAGTTTCTTGGCAAAGTTTGTTCCAATGCAGAGATTGAGCTGGAGAGAAGTGCTTGCTCAGAAGCCAGTGTGGCAACGAAACATTGCCAGTGCTAGCAGGATACCCAGGGCATTCCTTCCCAGAAAATAAGCAGCTTAAACCTGAGAGACCAGCTACATCAAAATACAGCTTGCTAATTTAGAAAAAATCCAATAACAAGAACCCAAGCCACCACCACCACCACCACAAACAGCATTGCCAAACCCCATTTTGAAAGGCAAAATCCTATTTTCACACACTCACTGTTTACTCTGGTGAAAAAGAAAAAGAAACACCTTTTTGGACACTGCTCAAAGTAGAGATCCTGATAACTGATACCATTCACCACAGCATCAAAGTTTTGGCAGAGAGATTATATAATCAGTTTCTACCTGCAGCAAGTAAAAATGCCAGGTGTTCTGCAAATGAATGAGAAATAAAAAATACAAAAAAACCCCATGCAGAACACAATACATTTTTGGAAAATGTTTCCCAAGTTAAAACATAGCTGTGCAGCATTGCTTGGTTTCAGTGTTAGTACAAGCCTACAGAGCCAACTTGGGTAATCACAGGTGTAACAAAGGCAATGTAAATTAATCCAAGTATTTCACCAAGAATGGGGAAAATCTGACTTAAAAAATTTCTGAAATGTCTTTGTATAAATTTCTGCTAAGCTGTAGCATTTTCCAAGCTATCCATTAGCTCCAACATGAGGTAGAAAATAGTCTTATTGCACATCCTCCTGTCAGCAGTGGGTACAGGTGCTTCCCAGGTCTGAGTTGGGAGGTGTGAGCATCTTTCCACCCAGGGTGATTTTCACCTTCTGGTAAGATAGCAGCACAGCCAGTCATCAACCCAGCTCCAAATTGTACCAAGCTGGTGGTCAGAGATGAATTAGGGACACTGTAACACAGCTGGAAAACCAGGACTGGCCCCTGCTACCACACAGGATGTCCGGGATCTCACGGGTGAAGGCAACCTGCATAACCTGCCTGCATCACAGATGGGATGTCCAGGGGAACACTGGATGAACAAGTTGAAAAGCCTAAATATGTGTTTCCTTTAAGGGCAGTGGTCAAATTCACCATTATTAGTTTCTGTATGTTAAGGAAAGTGCTATTGCAGAGCCACAGAATACATGAGGGAGGGAAGATATTGGATACCTTGGATAGAAAAGGAAAAGAATGAAATCCAAGCCTCCCACAGGGTGCAGGGAAGGGTGAGGGTATAACTTCTGAGGAACAGAGGGCTTGTAGCCACAGAGTGACCCCACAAGCTTTTTTTTTTTTTTAAATATAATATATTCCTGGATGGATATAAGGAAAATCCTTTAGGAAAGTCTGCTTTGTAACAGGTTTTGACAAAACATTGCCCTGCATTCTTCCTGTTGTCTCTTATTCTTCTCTTATAGAAAAAACCCTTTTGGAAGGTCAGATTCTTGTAGTTTAGAGAAGGAGAATCACAAACCCAACATTTAGCCTGCAATGCACTGTTCTACTGAGCACACTCCTTTGCCAAGAGGAGTAGGATGGACCATCCATGCAAATCCCTCCCCTTTTACAGCTTTCTCCCTCCTTTCAGCTTTCAAATTACTCAAGAAATATAAAATTATTTCCTAGAACATATTCACTGTTGAACCAACCCACTCCCTACACCAGTGTTTGGAAACCACTTGTTTGATTAAGAAAACCAGTGGTGCATTCCCCTCTTTCTTTGTGTCAGTCCTAGCTCCTTCCCATAATCAACACTTGGAGTCACCTTTCCACTTCAAACTTAGGTTTGTGCCCGTGACTATTTTTTAATGCTAAATTAGAATTTGCCTGGTGTAAAATTTCCATATTCATGATAAGAAGGGGAGGCTCTTTTTCCAAATGAATGTCAACAAAAAGCTGCAACATCCCATGCAGCATTACATGACAGGGGGCAAGAACTATGATTATATTAATTTATATATATGTGCATATATATACACACATGGGCAGTGGTTGGTGCATGTGAATCAAAGAGAAAGAAGCATCACCATTACTCAGCCAAAGTAAGTACTTAAGGGGAACAAGTCTATTCATCACACCTAAATACCTGCAGCAGAAACTGTGTGCCTGTACTGCACTGGGCTTTTAGTTGGCACCACTCTTTTGATGGGCTTTTTCTCACAACCATATCCAGTAACTGTGGAGCCTCACTCCTGCAACGTTTCATTTCCTGCTCCATCACCTGTAGCTGGACTGACTCTGGATCACAGGACAAAACAATGGTGTGTTTTACTGCTGTTTAAATGGGGCTCTGCCCTGAAAATCACTCTGGGCAGAAACTCCTTGAGAACTACCAGGGACAAACTTCATTACGGGCCTTTGAAAATGTGAAGGAAGAAGGCAAAACTAACAAATCAGGCTAAGTGTGTCAAAAGGGTCGCATGTTGGGCTGATCAAAACCTTGCTTGTTACTTTGCACACATGATACTCATTCCCTCTGTTCCACGGACATTCCATTCAATTTTCCATATTTTACAGCAACGTGGCACATCAGATGTGCAGCAAGACCACGTGCACAGAGCACAGCACCCCCAGGCCAAGCTCGCTGCACACACAACCCCATGCAGATGCATCCAGCCCTGAAACTCATAAGCTGATTCCCATGATTTCCAGCGAGACAAGTTTTCAATTCAGCAAAAAGCTGGACTGTCAGCTAAGCCATTTATGGCAGCTCTCCCCATCTGCAGCCCTTCCCCCTGAGCACAAACTCTCTTTCTGCTCGTTGCTGCAGAGTTATGATCAGTTCCCACAGGGTGATTCTGGGGAGACAGCGCTTGCAGCAGGAGATATTATAATTGGCAATAAGTCAGGACCCAAAAATGGGACACAGGCCATAGTTCCCCTTGATCTTTTCTTACAGCACAGCTAAGCCAGAATTTCTATCACGCTATCTGTGACATTAAAGTCTCTAATGCTGGTCAGGCTCCAAAGTGATGGGGGGAACTTAAGAATAAACATTCCAGTCAAACCTGCGTCAGTCTTTGTGTCAACGTGTTCCTTCACTCATTTCCAGTCAAACAGATTTAAATCCATGGAAGAATGAAGGAAAAAAAATAAAATCAAAGCAGCAAATGAGAAGGCTGCATACCAAACCCTCTCCTTTCCCTTTCTGAGAAATTTATGTATTGCAATAGCCTGCATGCTGTGGCTAAACTGCAAATACTCCAGGAGAAAGCCATCCAAGGAAGTGAAACTGCTGCAGGAACACCACCTGGGCTGGCAATGATGATGCACCATTTGGTAAGGCTCACCAAAACACCATGACCTTACCAGCATTCTGTGGAGTGGTGGGTGGAAGAGTCTGTACAGCCACCTCCTGCCACTCCCAAAGGGGTACAGAGGAGCCCATGGACACAGCCAGCCCTTGGAGCCCCCACAAGGATACACAGCAGCCCATGGACACAGCCAGCCCTTGGAGCCCCCACAAGGATACACAGCAGCCCATGGACACAGCCAGCCCTTGGAGCCTCCAAGTGCAGCATCAGCACAGAGAAACATCACCTGGACAGCTGCAGCCTTAGTCAAAAGTTTCTGAAGACATGAGTCCTAGGCAAGCTGAAGTTGTTCCCCTCTTTGCTGTTAGGGAGAACGACTTCTGATTTAATTGCTGGAAATAACCTGGAAGGTTGTCCTAGTCTTAAGAGAGAAAAAACGTTCTGAAACATTATGTATAATTGAATGAAAATCTACCAGAGCAAGAGGTCTACTCAGAGAAAGATGTTTCAGAGGTACAACCCCAGGAAGGCCACTGAGAGAGCAATTTAGAAGATAGTGTTCAAGCAGTTTGTGTTTTTTTGTTTTAGAGAATTATTGAATCTAATACAAAATACTCCAACATAAGCAGAATTTCAATGAACACCCCCACAAAATATAATGTAAGCAGATCCATATGGTCCTGGCAAAGGGTGGAATGGACATCTGTCCTGAAAAATCCCTCAAAGGTATGCTTTTTTTGAAAGTTTAAAATGCTCCACATCTGTTTCCTTCCCAGCTGGCAGAAAACCCATGGAACTGCAGATCTCCTGATTTGTGAATCAATCTAAAAATGCATTACAACTTTTGACATAAGAAACCCAGATTTACACGCTCAATTGACATTTCATTTTCCCTTTGCCAAACTTGGGGCAAACGGGATCCTTTCAGGAGCCCTGTCTATACAACAGCCATTTCACATTAGACAGTCAGGAAAGCTCTCTGTTTAGCATTAGCAATGGAGGACACCTGTGTCTGGACAAGATGTTGATTCTCCCTCTGCTCTCAATTCTGTGTTGTCTAGTTCTTCAAGTAAAAATTCTAATCAACAACAATGCTGAAAACAAAGTTTTCCACAGAAATTCTGCCCAGTATAGAGTCTGCAGAAGCAGAGAAAGGAGAGTGCCCACCCATAGAGGGGTGCTGCTCATACCCACTCTGGACCAGAGGTAATGTAGCCAGAGCAGCTTTGGCATACAGTGAGTGGGCAGCTCTGTTTGCTCCCTCTGCTTTTGCTGTCAGATGGAAAACTTTTTGCCTGCTCTGCTAAAGCCAAAAGCTTATAATTTTGTTTGTTTCTGGGGTTTTTTGGCTTGTTTTCCTGAGCTATGAGGTGAGCCCCCAGGCCTCCCTGACATAGCAACAACACCAAGGCTTGTTCCAAGTTCCTTTTACTTAGGAAATACATAGTTTTATAAGTTCCCAGTTCCATTGTCAGTGTCCCCCCAACACCAGAGACACCTGTTGTCAGAGGACAAAATTCCAGGGATTTTTATACTTACATCCTAGATAGCATCTGAAGCTGTACCCATTGTCTGATGCACACAGCTTATGACTTTCCTCTTCTGTGATTTTCCTGTGTGCAGCTATAGATGCATAGCAGGGTGTGAATAGACTTAAAAAAGAAAAAAAAAAATATTGCCAGTGCAAGGACTGATCACTGATAGAGCTGTGGAGGGGGATAAAAAGGGGACACACACAGAGAGCTGCTAAGTGGATTGACAAGAGTACCTTTAAAGGAAGCTGAGAGAACTCTAAAGCAGCATTAAAAGCAAAAGTCACCTCTCCCTTGCAGCCTGGGGGGCCAGTGATGTAGGCAGGGTGAGGAGCCTTGTGTTGTGTGACAGAGGATTCAGAGCAAGGTCAACTGGCCACACAAGCAATGCATGACAGAAACATGGCACTGCCAGAACATCCACGGCGGGGAACAGAGCAGACCAAGAGCTCTCTTGGAACACTTGGCTCACCAGACAAAAGCATGTTCTAGCAATAGTAACCTAAAGGCACTTATCAAAAGATAAAGCTGGGACAAGGTAACTGGCTATGATTCAGAAAGCCTTCAGGAACTTTAAAAAAAGTTAGGTTTTTTTACAAGGAACCAACAAGTGTGGTGGTTACATGAGAGCAAAAATAATGTGACCCACACAGAGCTACACAGTAGAGGCTGCTGACAAGGCACAGCCCTGCTGGAGATCACTTGGTTGGTGAGAGCTGGGAAGTGTCCAGAGGTCCCCTTCTGAAAAGGATGCTGGGCTGTAAAAATCACAAGGACATACATATTCCTTAAAGATGTAGGCTGTTTGTAGATTTTGGCTCCCTAGAAGAACTTTTTGGAAGAAAGCTGTTTTCTAGAATCATTTGTTAGAAGTAAAACCCAGCCAAAATGTCCATAAATTTCCTTTCTCAAACCCACCTTTTTACCGGCCAGTACAGAAGTGAAAAGTTTTTATAGACTTTAGCACACAGACAAAAACTAGAAGAGGGGAATTTGGGGTGTGTGGTGGGGAACCAGCGTAGGAAACAGCTCTGGTAAAACCAGTTCCACCACTGCCCCTCTTCTCCCAATCCTCTTACCGTTTGTTGGGAAGGCTTCTGTGCTCCTAAACCTTTTTAATTAACTGTGGAGTCATCCACATCTCCCTTTCAAGCCAGAAAAAAAAAAAAAGAAAAGGCCTAGAGCACCCACATCCATTATCCATTTGATACTTGCAGACATGTATCTGCACACAAAGCCACCCCATGCATGTTAAATACATTAAAATGTGTACACTGGCCAGGGTTCTAAAGGGTATAATCCTACTGTAAGCAGTTTTTCATTCTCAGTTGATTAAAGTATTAGTACATAAAACATCTGTCAGAAATAAAGATTAGGCAATGGGCTTGGACTTGTTCAAGAGGAAAGCAAATATGCAGCACAAATATCACTCAAGTAAAATCCACCTCATGTAATAGTAACCCTTCCACTGCCAGGAGTTCACATTTTATTAGCATGAGGCTGTGGAAATGAGAATTTTTTGGTTGGTTGGTTTGGCCAAGCCTAAATTTCACAAGGACATTCTACTTACTTCATCCTGATTCAATTTAAATACTGCACTGAAGGAAATATTCATATCTCATGCAGTGAAGCACAAAGTGGAAAATACAGCATGTTGTTCTCAGTGCAGACTAATCAATGTAACAATCAAAATAAAATTTTTGTTCATTTTCATAGACAAAATCAGAACCATTGCTTTCTAGGGATGATTTAAAAAAGCAAGAAGCTAGACCTTGACATGCATCATATGCAAAAACTAGTACTTGTTATTTATATAACAAATTATATATATATATGAGAATTCCAGCAGGATCAAAGAAAGAAACTCATCATTCATCACTACCCATCCACATCCCCAGCATGTTCCACACCTATCTTGAAACTTCCACGGATAAAAGAAACAAACCCATATGGATATGTGGCCATATTCACAAAACCCAGCATCACTTTATCTGATTCACCCATATGGATGCAGACTGCAAGGCTCCATAAGCATGGCACTCCTTAACTTCCCAGTGTTTTGCTACGAAACCATACAAACATTTTAATACGGACTTGAAGTTTTCCATCATGTAGTTACAGTTTTATGCCTTCAGTGGTGCTTCCATCCTGAACTCATCTCCACAGAACAAATACCATCACTGCAGCTTCCTGAACTGGCAGCAGCTGCTGCTGTCCCAGGTGATGAGAGTGGGCACTTGGAAGCCCTGTCCCACCTGCATCACTAACGAGGACTCGAAGATCAGCTTACCTGCTCTTCAGGAAGACTCCTGCCTTACTGAGAATCCCAGGAGAAGAGGTAGCAAAAGACTCGAGCTGGAGAGAAAGGGAGCAGAGTGTAGGAAAGCACAGCACTAGGTGTGCTGGGAACAGCACAGCATTACCTTGGGACATCTGCTTGTTGCTCATGGTAGAACACTCTCCTGGTGTCAACATTCTCATGACAATTTGGTGGAAAAGAAGAGTCAAGGTTTCCAGTCCCACTCAGGGTGGCAATAATGGTTTTTGTTAGCTTTTCCTTTAAGTGAGGATAAACATGAGGTATTTGTCTATCTTGCAGGTTTCTTCCTTCTGTACCACACCCTCCCCTTTTGTGAAAGACAGAAACCAGATGCAAGAAACGTGAATGATTCAAATCCTCTGAAAAGACAGAATCTCACATAAGGAATATATTCAGCATATTGTGACCCTCTGCACCTGCAGCTGGACAGAAACTATGAGGAATGGGGAAACATTCTGGTATTTAATACATTATAGCCAAAATAAGTTTGTACTTCTCTCATGACTTCCAGAAGAAAGTTTCTGGGCAGAACCATGGAAGGCGGACTGCACTTTGTAGCAGGACAAAAACCTGTTTAGAACACTCTGCCACTGATCAGTTAGCTACAGAAGGATAATGCTAGCTGTTCATGAAAAATGGAAAAGGGAAATGTCATAGAACTTTTGAGACATAAACAAGAGCAATATTTAGATCTGACAATAGTATACATGATGCTGAGTTAACTTATTTTTGATAACCTGGGAGGTTATCAAAAAAGCACACGTTGAGAAAGTTCTTTCAAAATCACAGACCCAGACACTGCAACTGTGATGACAGCATCCACTTTATGTACAGAAGAAACCAGAACAGATATGGAGAAAGACACTGCAATATTTTATTTTGATTATTTTATTTTTTTTAATCTTCAAAGTTTTCTGCCTCAAGACAGGAATGCATGATAGATAGAAATGGCTCAAACATCTTCACATGAAACACTCTTAATCATAATTCATTCACAATTATTTTTCTAAAACATCTACAGTTACATAATCCCATTTCCATCCATTATCACAGATTTAATTATTTGTTAAACAGTAGTTGCCAGCAATTGAAAGCTGTAAGGCTTTTTGCATATTAGTAGAGTCTTCTGAACTACACAAGAATATCACAACTCTAACTCTCACTTACATGGCAACCCCAGGTGACAGATGTTCCAAAGAGAAATGTGTTGCTTATGTGGAGTTCATAAAAATGACAGAGAGCTCTCTGTGCCTCGTTAGCTCTACTATCCCTTCTCCTTTACTAAGATTATTTTCTAAACCTACAGCATATTCCTCATTTGTAACCAAGAACTTTGATGAGCTGATGAACTTTATCTTCCACTGCTGCTATTTGGCAGATCTGCAAGTCAGGCATACTAGAGCTCTCCAGTAAAACTCTATGTACAGAGCACAGTTTAAACAGATGGGTTGCTTGGAATCCATATCTCCCTCCAGCTGAAGGGAACTACTTTGAGGTTCTCTGGAACTGTTGTAAACAAGAGGATATTTTTTTTCTATATATATATATGTGTGTATATATATATTTATATATTTTATATATAAATGTTCTAAATGTCCTTTGGGAGTCCATTTGTTTTTATCTTTCCAAATGATGACTAAATACCTGATCTGTAGCATTTCTCCTGAGAAGATACTAGTAAGGGAATGACAGTTTTGATGCACTTTGGAATGGCACAATCACGTAAACGTTTGCACAATTAAGACTTATGAACTCATCCAAAGTTTCTAAACATGATATTCTAACTAAGAACTAAAATACCAGCACAATGCAGCAAATTAAAAAAGAAAATTCTATGTAATCAAAATATAAACAAGTACATAGGAAATGGATATCTGCCAGTAAATCTCTATCTTTTTTAAAGTAGGAAATGTATGCACTTAAGAAAAAAAATGTAGCTATCTGACAAACTTTGTAAAAAAAAGTACTTTCCAAATGCATAACAAATGCCAAGATATCCCGTAACTGGCCAGGTATAGCCACATGAGAGCTGCATGGCTTAGAGCAACCTGGGGAGGGGTGGGGTGGAAAGAAAATCACAAAAACAATAGATCAGCAAGTCTAGGGAAAACAAAAAAAATCACATCATCATCATCTAAATTACTGTATGCTTATATCACAACTGCTAAAGGAGCCAGAGGAAAAAACAGAAAGTAGAGATTGCAGTTTAATGATTTTTAAGAATTACCTCTAAAAATTCAGAAGAAAAATGTTACTAATTCTAAGCACCAATTTAATAATTTAAGTTAACTGTATTTGTATTTTTCATACTAGGGATGGAGCAAGTTCTGCTTGAAGGCTTAAAGTTTAACTCTGGAGCCCATCTGACTTCTGTGTTCTTGTCATGCTTCTTCTGCTGTTCACATCAAAGTCATTGTAAAAGATTCTCACAAGTTTCCAACTCTCTAGGCAAGCAATTCTTTGAAGAGACAATTATGTCCTACATTTTAAGTCAACTTTCAGGTCATGAAAAGTGAAACATGCCAGTATTTGGTTAGTCTGCTAGTTAAGAGTCTGTGAAAATGGAACAGTCTACATCATTCCTCGACAGGATTTGCCTTAGAACTAGCAGCACCCAGGGCAGACCAACTTTGAACACATCCAGACTCCACAAGGAATTAGTAGTGTTAGAAAATTGCATATGTGTTAGATCAAGAAGGCATTGCCATACATGTGGCATTGTTACATTATTTTTCCTCTATTTTTCTCAAGGAAAAACAAAGGAAAACAGCCCTACAAAGAGCTTTTTGGTTGTTTTTTTTCATTCTGTTTGTCTTTGCACCTGGAAAAAGCAGCACAGTGCTTCCCAGCTGGAACAGCTCAGCGCTTCCCATCAGCTCAGTTCTTCTAGAAAGCACTTCCACGTAGTTAAGGTGGTCTACTTCAGCTAATTCTCAGAGCTAACCTTTTTTCCAGTATGTATTTCATGCCACTTCCTGACAGCAATTTCAGAACTGAAATGAATCTATAGTAATGTCCACTACTAACTGCGACCAGATCTTGCTACAGACCATCAAGCCAGGCCCTTGGGATGGTTCCACACATTGAACTGAAGCTCAGACTAAAAATCTCACTGAAACTCAAAATCTGGAGTGGCCATGAATCTCAGCTACTCTTCCCTATTTGAACCCTCACCCTTGTAATGAAAGCACGCACACCACAGGAAAACAACAACCGCCTGAGCTGGGAGCACTAAGACAGCGGTGAGTTATCCTGCTGCTCCTCCGTGACCGTGGACTCGCTGTGCTCCTCGCTCAGCTCGTTGGAGGGCTCCTCGTAGCTCGGCTCGGCGGGATCCAGGCTGCTTCCCTCGCTTTGCTCCTCGCTGTGCTCCTCGCTCTGCTCCGCAGACGGCTCCAAGTTGCTCTCCAGGGAAGCCGGGGAGCTGCCAGTTACGCTTTCGTTTTGGTTCATTTCGTTAAAAGGCTGGGGGAGATGTGCAGGAGACTGCACAGCGTTTTCACTGGCAGGGATGGGCGCTTTGGTGGCGCCGATATCCAGGACAATGTCATTTGGTGGCAGAGTTACCTTCTCCACAAGCTTCCACTGAATAATACTCATGTCCTTCCCTCCAGTTGAGATCAAGTGACCGTCGCTATGGGTGAAGCTGACGTTTGTCACGTGACTACTGTGAGCACTGTATTTGTGACTTGGGGCCTATTGAAAACAAGCAGAAAGATAAATCACATGTTAACTGGAAAAGCACATGACACAGAAATTTAATACTTGCCTAGCCCTTCGAGAGAGGTCTTTGTTCACAAAAGAGTAAGGAATTATACTTATATTAGATTTCCCACAATACTTCCTCTCTTCTTTGCAACTTGGAACAGATTTACATCTTTATAGAAAAAGTAATGGACCTCACACTAAGGCCAGCAAACGCAAAGCGTCAAGCCTTGTCTCCAGAATTAAAGGATAACTATTGACACCTCCTTTTTAGGTATATTTTTTTATTTATATTTATACTGTTTACAGTATACAGTTTTATACAGTTTTTACAGTTTTATATTTATACTGTTTTACAGTTTGTATTTTATATTTAAAATTGATGGGGGTTCTTGGATATAAAAGAAGTATTTGCCTGCCAGGCTCTAAAACAACTATGCTGCAAGCAAGGAAAGGTTCAGGCAATGTAAACAAATACATGGACTAGACTGGTGTAGACTCACCTTTGGCTTGGAACAGGGATACTGAAAGAGATGGACCTTACAAAAATCATCAGCCACTGCTATCACTTTTCGGTTATGGGATCTGACAAGGGCATTTATGTCTGTCCCATCTGATCCTTCGGGCCAAACTCCTAGGAAAGAGTACAGCAGCTATTCAGCAATGGTGGTTTTGGAAACAAATCAACAGATAATTCATGAACAAAAATAAAATCTATAAAGCTGTGAGAAAAGGCAAGATGAACAAAAGGTAAGACAGAAATTCAGCTGGAAAATGGAGTGTGCGTTGCATTAAATACCATTAATATTGTGCTAGTCTAATGCTGCTCCCCCACCCTGTTCTCCCAAGCCCTCAGTTTCAGCCAGGATAACATCTTGGGCTTAACATTTGTTTCCTGCTCAAAACCTCGGTCTTGTTTAAACCTTATCTTTAAATTAAGTTTGCTGCTAAAATGGTAACACTTAATACTGTCACTCATGCACAGATATTTTAAAAGCAACAGTGATGCTGAAGCACAAGGCAAACCCAGGTACTGTACGTGGTGGCCCTTCTGGTTTCTTCTCCGGTTTCATTTGTTTGACTTCTTGTACTTTAAATCTTAGTATTTGTGTAATACAAAGAAGACAACTGATTGATGATACTCTGCAGAGAAACTCAGCCTGTGCAAGTTTCATAGATGTAAGTGCTGTCAAGTACTTAAACACAATTCAATATGGTTTTAAGTCAAAAGAATGACACAGATATGTCTAGACAAAAGAATAACAACATTTCCTAGATGAAAAACACTGATCAAATTTGGGATGGGGGAGATCTAAACAAAATTATTTTAACAAAACATAGAGACATTAGAGATTCCTATAATAAAACAGACAATTCACATCACCATGGACAGCTGAACAAAAGGGAAGCAAGGCAATAAGATATGCCAAAAGGTACCATGTTTTTAAGATCAGATTTGCGTTTCTGATTAAGTCTAGGAGTTAGTTGGAATTTTCCTCCTCAAATTTCACCCCCACCCCAAAAAACTCTGTGTCCCATTGGCCAAGAGGGCTGTTGATTATCAGATATATCTTTTTCCAGAAGAAGAAGATATCAGAAAATATCTTCTTCCTCCCTTACAGTTGCTGACTTCAATTAAAAAAACCCCAATGTGCTGTCTACTGTTTTATACAGCACAAAAAAACAACTCAGAATTGCCTTATCTTCTTGTTTTTAAGCAAAATGGCGAAGAGCATTTAACTTTAAAGCTGTTTTTTTTCCCATTCTTCAGTGGGTGGAGTAAGAACTTCATTTTCTCTGAAGAATAACAAAGGAAGCTTGTTAAACTTGTTACAATGCCAATAAGCTACACTGTAGGTAATTTACTAAATAATGACATGAAGTGCTAAGGAAAGTATTCAGAAGCATTTTAGTGTTCTCACATCAATGAAATAAAAGTGAAAAAATATACACTATTTAAGAATTTTCAAGTAGCTCAACATGAATGAATTTTACCTTTCCTCATTCATTCTATATATAAAATACTGTTATCATGTGGGAGTAATAAATGCCTGAAGTTTCAGCTACCACCTTAGGCAGGCTTTGACAAAGAACTATGCAATTTCCTCTTCTTTTTAATTTCCTCTTCTTTTTAATTTAAGATTAAAAGGACAAATATTCAAGATTGAAGCTTTTATTAAACATCTTTTATGTTCGCCAAGTCCTTCGGCATCTCCAAAGGTAAGAAAACCCTTTGTCCTAAGACAGCAGGATTTGCTTTCAATGCATCAAGCAAACATGAAAAAATCTAAGACATTAATATGACTGAGTCTTGAATTCTTAAGATAACTGCAAAAATTCTTAATAACTGTAAAAATAACAAAACCCCCAAAGTAATACGACTATTATAAGGCACAACAGCAGCACTTCAACTTTAACAAATCCTGCTAGACAGCAGTAAGCCTCTCAAAAGAATCTGTTCAGGCCAAACTGTGGGAAACGTGCAGCAAACCCCAGAGTGACTTCAAGTGTTGGGGGTGCAGAGTGATGACACTGCTGAGCCAACAGTAATAGCAACTGCCAAAAGGAGTGATGCTGTTCTCATCCAAACCACACATTTCCATCCTCCTCCTCCTGCTGACAACACTGCGATGGACCCTATGGCACACTACCCACAGAGCTGAATTGTAAAACACATACCCCCAAAAGCCCAAATCCCACAAACTTAACCTTCTCTCCTGAACATCAGTGAGCAGCCCCTGGCTTGCTTGGATCCCTGAGACAGCTGACCCTTGGGTCAAAGCCAGATAAGCAAATATCTGATAGGTTGGCTTAGCTGCACTGTCTGATTTAATGGGAAAATACTTGCCTTTGTTAGAGGTCAAACCATAATTTTAAGATTTTGCAAAGGGTGTCAGACTAGCAGACAGTACAAAATTAGGGCGTGATGAATCTTGGCTAGGAAGTTTAAATATATTCTGTTCTGCCTTGGAATACCATCACATTATCTGCTTTATCTATTTCATGCCCAGGTTCTCTGGCACACTGAAGATTTTGAGAGTACCTGAAACTAATTAAACTTTATTCGGAGTGGTTGAAGTTTGTATTAATCCAAAAGAAAATGCAGACAGGATCAGGAGACTTATCCAGTTCCAAAAGCAATAAATAAAATGGTTTCTCAAAACAGTGGCTATGGGTGCTGCTCATGCCCAGCCTGGCCCCAGTCACCAATAACAGCTTCTATCTAACAGCTGTTAAAAAGACAAAGCCAGTGGTCTAGATGTGAAACCAAACTCTTTCTGCACTTTCACATCTCACCTCCTTAGATCAGGAGTAAAGGACACTTCTGGGAAAGCCCTGGGGTTCAGAGAGCTGCTGCCCTAATTTTGTCTGCTCTACTACCAAATGTAGTGGTAAAAGTTCAGTAGTAACATAGTCTGCTACCTCCATGTTTCTGATAAATGTAAGTACTCTGCAAAAAAATGCAAAATGTTTCAGCTCCAAACCTATTCCGTAAGGAAAATGCAGTCCTCACAAAGTGTTTTCCTTGTTCTTGGTGAAGGACATCATATTAGCATCATTGTTTTGCTTTTCACTTTCTGTGGCCTCTCCTGAATCTCCTGATACTCCATTTTAAAAAAGGCTTTTGTGCTGCACTGTTATTGCAGTCACAGTAGCAAAGTGAGAGAGGAAATGACTGCTGTGGTCCAATTCCTTGTTAGCCTAGGCTTACATGATCAGATCACCAGGAGATTCACAGAATCACTAGGTTGGAAGAGACCTTCAAGATCATTGAGTCCAACCCATGCCCTAACACCTCAACTAAACCATGGCACCGAGTGCCACATCCAATCTTTTTTCAAACACATCCAGGGATGGTGACTCCACCACCTCCCCAGGCAGGCCATTCCAGAACTTTACCACTCTTTCCATGAAAACTTTTTCCTAATATCCAACCTATATTTCCCTTGATGCAGCTTAAGACTGTGTCCTCTCATTCTGTCAGTTGCTGCTTGGAGAAAGAGACCAACCCCCACCTGACTGCAACCACCTTTCAGGAAGTTGTAGAGAGTGATAAGGTCACTGAGAAGAGATGCTTCTACTGCAGCCAGACAGAGTGAATAAAGACACCTGCAAATATTCAGTCTGGTTCACAGTTCTCAGCCTAATGGAAGCCAATATTTTTATCAAAATAGCAAAAAGCAACAATATTTAGCTCCAGAAAGAGCAAGTTCCTTTTTATTTCTGCTACATATCAAGCTCCAAAAAACTCAGACACATTTGTGCAGTCTATCAATTAGACAGTTTTCTTCTCTGATCCCTTTATTTTTCCTATTCTGTGTCAGATCTTTGGATCTGACACAGAATAGGAAAAAAGGAAATCATGCCCTCCATCCAACCAATATGCCACACAAGTGTGTCAGTGTTAGCCCTCACACCAACCTCAATCCTTTGAGGCTGCTTGCTCGTTAAGCACGATAGCCCTTAAATACGCACGAGAGGTGTCAGAAGCTACAGAAAGGACTCACACTTCTCTGATTTTCTTCTATCCTGCATGTAAACTGGTATTCAAAGTTGACCTCCTAGTAGCTGTGAAGAGAAGATTTGTAGATCTAATCCTCACCTCTAAAGAATTTGATGATTTATATGCTTTTGGTATTTCAACCAGAACAGAGGCAGGTGCCTGATCTCAGTGGTGGAAGAGAGACGTTCCCAACCCCGGTCCCAGAACTTCACTGGGAGGCTGAACCTTACTTTTATACTCCTCACAGAGGGGCTCCTCATTTATGACCAACAGAGCTGCCTACAGCAAAAGCAATTCAAACTGTTTTGCCACAGTCTAAAATGGTACTATTAAAAGCAGATCTGTCAGCTTTTTAAAATTGTTTTGTATATTTTAAAAACAAACTACTAGGTAGAAATCTGTTTATGCTTTAAAGCATTTTTATTCTTTACAGAGTATATTACTCACCTTTGACTACAGGTATCAAAGTGCTGTCATAATTTTAATTTCTGAACTATAACCTACACTTGCAACAGTCTTGTTCCTGTCCCAAAACAAGGTAAACAAAGGAGAATGCACATGTGCCATATGAGCAATTTAAAATATAAGCTTGTTGCTTCAGTGCCTCCACAATTGGTAGCCTAAAATGATAGTGGGAGAGTGAACCTCCTAACTTCAAGAACTAAATAGAAATCAATAGCTGTTTGTCTATAGAACACTTGGTGCACCTTAGCACAGACAAATAATGTGGTCAGTCACTTTGGTCTGTGATCTCAGCACCATCCCTTAATAATCATTAACAGCATACTTTCAATGACAAATTGAAGCAAACAAAAACACAAAAGCACAGTGTTAGCAGCTTAAAAGCAAGTTAAACAGTGCTCACCAAACACTTGGAAGCCTAGCACACAAGTGTACGTTGTCCAATCTATATCCTTACAGTCAGAACGATTCCTGATTAGCTTACAGCCACTTGGAATGTCCCCTGTAAAAAAAAAAAAAAAAAAAA
>VZRH01003317.1:512177-610699 GCA_013397555.1 Urocynchramus pylzowi | reverse complement strand
AAAAAAAAAAAAAAAAAGAGATGAGTTACGCAATACAAAATTTTATTTCCATAGGTGATCTTTGAAGAGATGCTAATGCAGTAAATAAATGCACCTTAAATCCACTCTGGAATTAAATTGTAGAGGCAAAGACAGACCAGCACCTTTATCAAATTCCATATACTTGAAGCTTTACTTGGTTTTTATGAGTCACATTTGCTTCTCATTTCCCTCTTCTGATAGCATAACCTCAAAACCACTTCCTTGCAACTTGAGTACTCTGTTACTAACTCTACAAAATGCTTTAATGTAGTCTGTATTATATAAAAATAATTTCTTCTTCCTACCAGTTCCACTGATGTGCTAGAATTCAGTAAATCATTCAGGAAGCTGTGCTTTTAAAACAGTGAGCAACTACTGCCAGAGAAGCCTTAGACTGCAGTACAACTTTTAACTAGAAAAGGAAAGATTGCCTTGCAATACACCAAGCCAGTAATAATGAGTCACAGTTCTTTTCTTCCCTATACATGAAATCATAAGAACCAACACTTCCTTTTGATAGACTGCACTATCTAGATTTGAAACCTAACTTGTGACAGGCAGAAAAAATATGTTAAGGTGACAGACATTTAAATGGTTGGTTATTTTTGCCTGTAAAGGGAAAAAAACCCCTACAATTCTCTTGGATCCAGTTAAAGCCATAGGAAGACAGGAATAAAAACCCCAATTTTAAAACAGACTAATATGCACTACTGATGTTGAACTTCTGGCATACCCACTATGTGTTATATTCATGTTTTCACATTTAAAAAAAGACAAACACAAAAACATTATTACCACTAACTCATTAAAGTAGCATTACTGCTTTTCTTAGTTTTCATCACCACAAGCCAAGATAACCTTTCAAACAAGAAAGCCCAGGAGAGAACTGTGGCACAGGCCCACTGATTTTATTCCCCCAAAATAACTGGTATTGTTGACACTAATTAGATAATTGTATATATTATTTTCAATCTACAGAACTTTTGGCCAACATCAAGACGTAGAGCCACTTGTTCTGTAAATTCTACACTGTTAAACTAATTTATGACCTTGTAAAGAAGTAAGCTATATTTGGCATTGCCATTAGGTAACACAGGGCTCTGAATAACATCAAGATATCAGGTTACACAAGTTCAAATCAGTCCCTTTGTCAGTAAGCATTTTGTATAGTCCTGATCAAACACACTTTTCTAAATACTCTGACAGCTAATACATATTTCTGTTTCCAATGTATTTAATTTCATACTTACAGTATAGTATTTCATAGTCTCCTGAGTTTGACATTATATACTTGTTGTCCGGGGACCAGTCAAGGTG
Source organism: Urocynchramus pylzowi (assembly GCA_013397555.1). NCBI lineage: Eukaryota > Metazoa > Chordata > Aves > Passeriformes > Fringillidae > Urocynchramus > Urocynchramus pylzowi. The sequence continues at coordinate 609,361 of VZRH01003317.1, read as the reverse complement.
TGTAATATAGCTGGAATGTCCCTGAAGAAGAATGCAGTAACACCAGTGTGAAACACTTGATTTTAATTGAAAGTGAAGCAGAAGTTGTACCCACAGATGAGAGAGCTTACAGCTAAAAAAAAATAAAAAATCACCTTCCCACATGCCCCAGGTCTGCTGCAATTCACTTGTGTGCCTTTAAAGGCTCCTTAGTCCCATTGCCACACGCGCTAACAGCCAAACAAATGCAGGCTGGGCATCGTGCCTCTCCCACTCTCCCTTGTAAAGCCTGGCCCTCTTGGACTCCAGAATGATTTACTCCTAGAAGGCATGATGCTAAAATATGGATGAGTCCAAATTTATACTGGAATTAGGAACATACACATTACTACTAATTGTGAAAAGCGAGTAACTGAAACAGGATCAGTTTTAGAGCCTAACAAACAAGTGACAGATAGGATTTCTTTATTTCTCTATCCATTTAAAATAACTTCCATTAAATGCACAGTCATGCAAACAACCCTTGCTCATCCCAAAAACTTAGGATACCTTGGTTAACAACCACCATGCATAAGTACAAGATCATGGACTGGTGTTACAAGAATACACTTCTAAGCTTGTTGAAAGGCTCTGCTGTGCTTTTTGCACTGCACCATGTTAGCATCAACTTTGAAAGGTGTCTGCTCTACAGGTCATCCTTATTAAGAAACAAATCCCTTTGGTCTAGTTCAGTTATCACTATTAAGAACACACTGAGGGTTAAACACCTGGCTTTGGTTTTGAGGAAGAAGACAAATGTAGCAGGACAGAGTATTTTTTCTATGCACAAACTTATTTTGAGGGAACTAAGAGTAATAATAACAATAACAATCAAGCTATGAAAGGCTCCAGAGAAGCCACAAATTTAAATAAGGTAGGAATCACAGGTAGCAAATTAATAAAAGTGACATCCATGTCACTCTTCTTCTTCCACCCCTCCATTTCTTCTTACTGCTCCTTTTCCCCTTGTAAAACCATCTATTTTCTCCCTTTCATAGTCATTCTGCCAGGAAACAAACTGCCACACTCTTGACTGACGGATGTCAATCCATGTCCCTCCCTCAGTGGGCATTAAGAACAGGATGTCCCCAAGCCCCCCCCAGGGTCTCTTGGCACAACCTGCAGCAGCCACGCCAGGGCCATGCAGAAGCTCTGCACTGGCTGCTGTACCACCCACCATGCCAGCTTCTTCCACAGAGAACTCTAAGAGACCCTGACTGCTTCCAGAATTACATGTAGAAATACACCCGTGTCTCATCTCCCTGTTCCCAGGTCCTCTGTGGGAGACTGCAAAAACACTTAGGAGAAAAGCTGGCCTTTATGATTTGTTTACTTATGCAGTAGTCTCTGCCTCAAGCAGAGAAACTGTGTATTGACATAACTGCTTTGCAGTCATGGGTGAGACATATGATACTGACATGCAAACCTAGTATTAAAAAAAAAAAAGTGCATAATTGGCTAGTATTTTTTTCTCCCCCTCCTTATTTTCCAAGTCTTCCAATTTGCAATCGAACTCCAACATGGAAAAGATTTGGTCAGTCATTTACTAAATCCTGACAGACATTTGGCAGCTGTTAAAATTCCTGGGGGTGGTGGGGGGGAGGGAACAAAGCAATTGGCCAGGGGGCTCCAGGCTGCAAAATCCCTTCAGGCAAATGATCACCAAATGATGAACTGGAACACAACATTGTTACCATATTTGCAATAGGAGGATCCCGTTTTCTATTAAAGTCTTTCTTTGGTAGTGGCCACCAATAAGGCAACATTTTACTCTCTCCTTTTCTGCACCTTTATATACAATGAATGATTCATATTATTACCAGCTACAAAAACTATCTGACTAAATGGAAACTCCTTCCTCCACTGACAGTGTTTATCTGTTTCAGACTTCAGTGGCGCAAGGTTCAAAATGCCCACAGCCTCTAGGACAGGCACACTAATCACTTAAACCCAGTGGACCAAATACTTCAGAGTGGCTGTCTGGGTGGCTTTCACCCCACAGCCCTCTGAGTAAATGCCCAGCACTTACTCCTGTTTTGCTAAGGTGTCTCTGATGTAAGGCAAACAGAGACAGCAGCAGCTCCCCAGGAACTGCTGACGCGCTGGAAGTTCAGCCCCAGCCCACACCTTCACGCTGCTGACTGCATAGCTGGAGCCCTCAAAAAAACAGCTGCACCAGTCAAAATGGTTGTTTTGGCTCATCTGAAGTTCTGATCACTGCCAACTATCCCTCGCTGTGAAAACAGGCCCACAGGTCACAGACTTGCCTCTCTAGCAGCAGCAGAATGCCTGGCTGTGACTGAGAGGGGATTTAAACCTAGCAGCAGCCATACAGCCCTTATGCACCAGCTAATGCTGGTTCAGTAGATAAAATCCTTCTGAAAGAATTCAAATAATGTATTCAAGCTGGAAGAAACAACCAGAAGTTGACTACCAGGAGGACTGAGTCATACTATTTGGAGGTCACCCGTGAGGCTACTGAATGACAGGATGCCAGAAGGATGCAGTGCCAGGAGAGTGCTCTGGGTCCCGAGCATGCCTGGGTGTCTCCCTGCTTAGCATCAAGCTGGCATGGGCCTGCCAGGGTGCTGGCAGGGAGCACAGGGGAGGCGCAGGGCTAGTGAAATTGGATCTGCAGCCTCGCAGCGAGCTCCGGGGCAGCTCCACATCGCTGCCTTCTGCACCGGCTGCGAGGGTCAGGGAGCTCAGCCCGACACAAACCGTGCTGCTGATTTTGTATTCTACATGCAGTCACTCACACTGAGAGGAAAAGGATAACAGAAATCTGCTTTGAAGCCTTGACACTTCTGCCTGAGTATAACAGTGCTCAATTCTTCCACAGCAATTTTTACAAACCTCTTTCCTGCCAAGGCAGTGGGATAGAGGAACATCCAGATGTTGGTTTAAATTGCAATATGCTCTCTCCACATACATAATACATAGAAATAAATGATCTTAAATATTTTGAAAGAGCTCACAGAGACCTTGAAATACATAGCAAACTAAATATTATATATGTTAGGATTAGCCAACTCTGAGTGATTTTATATTCTATGGTTAAAAAATAAGTGTTGAGGTAAGATGCTGTACTAAGGTGCAGCTATCCACTGCCAACCCCACCAGCTCCACTGGGGCCCTGGTCTGAGCTCCCTGAGGGCTCTGCAGGGATGGGGCAAATCCACTACTGCTGCCTGCCCTGTCAGCCCTGTGCAGCCCCCGACAACAGCTGCACACAGGCTGCTCTGACCCCAATGCTCTAGTGTGTGTCACATTTCAAAGGTGGAACTATTCTTATGACATAATTTGCAGATCTCATTAAGTTTCACTTGTTCTTAATGTAAATATTTTCACTAATCTTAAAAGATAGCTGAACTTAAGGCCAGAATGTTAGATAACTAAACACTTATGTAAAAATAGTCAGTCTGTTTAGCACTGGGACAGCCTCATCCAATGTAACAATAATAACAAAGTCCATTGCCCATGCTACATTTAGATCTATTTACACTGGGCCACATCCCTCAAGTTCAAATTTTGTAGTAGCAATTACAACTGAAAACAATGTATATTTGCAACCCCCAAGACTACACATTCTAATGGAACTACACCACCCCAATATTATGTTGATTCAAGAACTACTTTACCAATAGGAGGAAAATATCCCCAAACAAATGTAATATTTTCCTTGAACAAGTTTCAGCATATAGGTACAAGGCATTTCTCAAATTTACTGCTAATTTCCCATTTCAGAGAAAGAAGGCAATAATCTAATAAATTATTCATATCTGATGCAAAAGTGATCACTGAACACTAAGAGATGCAGTAGCCATGAGAGACTGAAGTTTTAAAATCATTTAAATGCTGAAAAACCCCTTTAGAACGTATAACTAAAAGGGAAAAACATCAATCTGGAAAGAGTTTCACTGTTTAACATCTAAATGCATGTATAACATCAAAATGCATGTACAAGATGTAATAATCATGTAAATGATTATTCATGCTCCAAAACTTACAGTGCATTTTCCATATCTGCTATACTTTCTTCCATTTTCTGTTACTACGTAGAGGTAAATAAAGTTGTCGTGGGATCCTACTGCAAGTAAGGTGCCATCTACAACACAGAATATTTAATACAAATAAACAGAATGTTTGTTTCGTGAATTTTAATTATTCCAGGTTTATTGCTAAGACAATAGTCTCTAGTTAAACTACTCCTTATGAATTGTACTGAAGGATTCATAACAGTTTACTCTATGTTTCTTTTCAGCTGTGTCTGTTTACTTTGTGGGTATGTTTTTTGGACAAGTTCTTTCACTTCTGCTTTTTTTAGAATAAGTGTTCAATGGACAGGATGTAAACCCTCAGACTACACCGGATTTCTGAAAGCTGTTGACAGCAGGCAGACTTGAGTTTTACGCATCATAAAAATGCAGAAGAGTATTTAGTCTACGGATAGCTTAACTTTGGAGGTGAGGACTGCAAATAAATCAACACTAAACATACAAAGATGTGGAATTTTCAAACATTATAAGCATTTTTCTATTCTATCTTGTCTCCCTTTAAAAAAATATATGTGGACAAGAGTTGCCACAAATCACAATCAAACACCTCTCCAAGTGTCAATGAACATCAGTAACTTAAAATAAATTGCTGTGCTTGGCACATGTGGCAGCATCAGAGGAACATTTTGCTTGCTGACATTGCATGTGAGCCAAAAGCAAACAAGAAAAAGATTTACAAGAGTGTTCTTCCATCCTGTTTTAACAGAGAGGAGTCAGCCTCTGACTATTTGTCATACCATGTCTGAAGAGGAGACTCAGCACTGGTTTGGACTCCATGTAATCCCAGAGCAAACACTTCACAAACAGCTCTGACTTCCAGACAGACACAAGCTTAGTTTGATGGGTCTGCATTAATGAACTTGAAAACTAACTAAGGAGGATATTAAAATATCACTGAAATATTAAGCTTTTTACAGACTTTTCTGTTAACTTGTCAACTATTTGAGAAGTTTTTTTGGGGGACCAAAGCTAGCATTTATTATGACAGCAGAGTTCAACATGAAGAAAATGCTGAGAAAGGTGATGGTGATGTTTGCAGTTACAAAATTCCAGGATTTAGTACACACAAACAAATCCGTAAGCAAATCCTCAGTTACACATTAAGCATTTGAAACAATTTTTTCGAAGCTGTGCCTTTTCTAATGCCTGGGGACTAGTTTAACACCATTTAACAGAACATCCATCTGGTTTATCAGAATTATTCTGACTGTACAAGTCTGCCTACCTACTGAGTAGCGCATCACTGAAAGCTGTTCGTTGCCATCAGTGTGTATTGAAACCAGATCCCTCGTTTCTGCGTCCAAAACAAACCACCTAGAGAGAGGAGAATTCCAGTAAGTATCACTTCCACTAAACAAAAAATCAACTAAAAGAGCCATAACTGCTGCCTGCCTTCATCATCTTATGCTAGTCCCTCAAGGGCAGCATGGAGAACATCTGTTTTTAATGGAACACTTTTCTGGTTCACAAAGCAAGACAAGTTTCAGTGAACAATATATGAAACATACTAAATACTATTCAATTTTTTCCCCCTTTCCTGAAAACTGTAATAATCACCAAAACGTCTACTGGACAAGAAACAAGCTACCAAACAGAAAATATGACTGCATCTTATTATCAGTAAGCCTTAAGCTGAATTTCATTCTATTTCCCTATTTTGGAGATAAGTTTTGAGATAAAACCTGATCTTTCAATTTTTATAAAGCAAAGTTTCCTTTCAATTTCTATGAATAATTTTATTAAAGTAAGAAGGAATAACCAACCATTCATTAGAATTTGATTGTTCATAAACTAGCACTTTATTTTATATTTCTTGCTTGGATTATTTATAGCTAAGGTAATTAATTGCATTTTTTATTCTTTAACAATGACTTTTAACCTGCAGTTTATTGCTTATGAGGCACATGTGAGATGTTTACAAAAACTCACTGGCACGTAGATCAAAACGGCCACTGACAGCAAGATGTGCAAGGTGGGCAGAAACTGAGCATTTTGCAATGGGTCTGATGCCCACCCAACTCCTAAATACACTGAACATTAGCAACACAGAGAATGACCATTAAAAAAAATATGTATTCATACACACAGATCATGAAAACAGAAGGTGTAAATATGGCCTAATACGTTGGAGTTGTACTCAGAATTTAACTTCTTTGCTCCAAACTTCTGCTCTCACAGTCACGTACATATGACCCAGGTAGGTTTCTATCCCTAATGGCAAGTTCAAACACTGTGGAAATGAGCAAAGGAATTCCACCCTCTGTCTCACAGTGAACTCAGTGGAACATTGCTAAACCTGGGACCGTTTATTCCATAGCAAAGCTGCAAAATGAACTACAGGAACAACATCAGACATTGCTTTCTATGGGTGGAGATGAGATTCCAGCTCGTGCTCATCCAGTGTCCAACAGCTAGGCATCTGGAAAGCAGCCTGGTCCCAATGGCTTAAACCAGCTTGTGGTTAGAGAGCCACATGAAAGAAATTAAACAAAATACACATAGAAAACCCCCAAACCAACATGGTATGGACTGCTGAATGACCTGTGTGCAAGACAGACAGAACCAGTGGAAAACAGGTAATGTGTAGCTCTATTGCCTGATTTATTTCCTTTCCTTACACTAACCTTGTCCTTCAGCTTTCAGTTTTCTCACCAATATTAACACTTTTGTTAGAATCTTGTTAGTCTTTTTTTACACCTTTGATTACTCATATGCTTAGTACTCAAGATATTCTACACAATTAGTCACAGAAAGATCTAATTCCCTGCAAACATTACCACTGGAAGCAGGGCAAAAGGATCTGAAAAGTGCTTCAAAAAAAACTTTTTTAGTTTTCCAGCTGTGCCTTTTCAGCAAGCAGCAGGATCCACAGAAACAATTAGTACAGCCAAACAACTGATCATCAGGTCCACAGCAGGTATTTAAGGAAGTGGTAACAAAACCTGCAGTAAACCTTTTGCAGACAGCCCAAAAGGGGAAATGATACTGGAATATTTATCATGGAAAATGATATGTGAAACACCCAGCAAAAGCATGATGTTTGGCCTGATAAAAAACACACCACAGTAAAAAAAACAGACAAAAATGGGGGAAAAGGGACAAAATTCAGTTTTCTTTTGATGTCTCAACTTTAACCAACAAACCCAGCTTTCTTAGTGCTCCATTCCTTTTCCCTGTCTTACCCACCTCTGTGCTGAAAGCTGAGCAGCACTAGAACAGACATACGCAAGGTCTGGGTTTACTGAGTTCTAAACAGATTAGTCTCATTTAATATTTGCTTTAAGATTTTTATGCTATTAATCAAAGTATTAAAATATTTGTTATGGGTTTGAGATTATTTTTTTTTATGTTAATCGAGATATATGATACAGCCCTCATTCCTTGGGAAATAACTCCCTTGGACCAGATTTTCTGGCACAGAAAGCACTGCATGATGCTGCTGCATAGGCAGTAATTTTAAAACTGTTTTGTTTATCTTGACTCAACTCCATTTATTTCTCATCCACTTATACACTTACCAGGTCTCATTTCAACTCAGTTTCATTTGTATATCTCAAACCCATCATTGAACTATACAATTTCAGAAGACACTAAAATATAATGGTGAAAATACAACCGCTTAAAAACTCTTTTTACTGAGGGTAAAAAAAAAAAACCAAAGAACTCCAAGGCCATCATCATAAACTTCTTGAATGCAGTATAAACTCATTGCCTCAAGTAAATTAAAAATAAGAATTTAAACTAAATGTGCCAAACTTAAAACATAACACTAAATGCTCCAGGAGAGGGAAAGAAAAAAAGTCAACCAAAAGCAAGCAACAGACTGAATGCTTTAGCCATGTAATGTGCCTTGGCTGTACTTTAATATGAGTTCAAAGACATCTAAAAACTCAGAAAAAACATTGCCTGACATTCTTTCTCTTTTACCTGTTTAATGTACTCTTAAGCCTGTATATTCTGCTGTGTTTACTGAAGACAGAAACATTTGTTCAATGTAATGTTTATAATTTTAAGACAGAAAGGTTCAACGTGGTAATCAAGTATACAAGAACTCAGTAAGGTTTTTACTAGAAGGTAAACTTGGTTTTGTAGCCTGATTATATACCTAATGAATTCAGTGCAGACTGCATCTTCATCTTGGAGGAAACTCCCTAAAAATATTTAGCATTTTATTTTTCCAGGAAATTTTAAGGGTGTTGCACATGCTCAGCAGTTTCTAAAAACCAAACTTCAAATGGTTTTTAGGCATGAGGTTAGATAAAAAAAAAATTCTAGTTGGCAAATTAAGCACACAAAAATATTTGCAATTTTCTTACATGCATCAGGCATTATTTTATCATCAAGTTATCAACCATGAGGCATAACTGAAAACCAGAACAAAAATGCTAGTAGATTTAATATGTGCTCCTCTCACCTTTCTAATGCTATGAACAACCTGTTTTTTCTTTTAATTGGTACACAGGTACTCCCCTCCTGGGAGATGATGCCAAGCCAGAGTATGACTATGAAATAAAGTAATGCTTTTCCCCCACTGTAAGAAGCCCAAGTTAAAAAGACTCAGTTTTTTGCTTTGACAGCTTGCAAAGGCACGATGACTTCAGGAAGAATAGGAACAGTTCAGTATCACTTCAGGGCAGCAGTGTGCCCTGCTGAACTCTGGCTTACACAAAAATCAAAATACCAGTCTGTTCACTTGCCTATCCACCTCAGTTTAAAAGGTTGCAAGTATGTTTGATTTGGGAAGAACAAAGATCTGTACTGTAACTGTCTTAAAAAGAAATGTAATGTGCACATAGAATTGAAACATATGATACTTGGAACAGACAATAAGGAGTACTCATGGAAATCCCTGCCAAAAATTAGTTTAAAAAAACAATAAATCAAGATCTGGGCTTTCATTTAACATTTCACGTTAAAAAAACCAAACCAGCCTAACAACAACTAAACAATTCTTCTGGCTTTGTCTAACACATATAAGATGCTCTGCCCCCTTCTGCCATGCTTTTTAGGCTCCATAACCTCAAGCAAAAAGAACAAAAAGCAAATGAACTCCCATTATAAGGTGCACTGTACAAAGTGTCTCCTTTACACTTTCTGTCACCACAGCTCAGCTGGAAGGCGTTTACCTGCCCGAGTGGGTTCCTATGGCGACCACTGCTCCGCTGGGATGGAAATCCGCACAGTGCCCGGGTTCCTGCACAGGGAGGCACAGACACGTTATTGCCCCGCCCGCATCCTCAGGGCCCAACACCTCTCCTGACACCAAAGCTATCCTCACAGTCTGAGCTGAGCTGCACAGGAAAAACCAATCACTTAGCAGCATGCTAACCCTCAGACAGCTCTTCTCACAGAGTATCCGTGACATGCACTGCAAGAACACCTTGGGAGTAAAAGGCTGACACTTCCGTGTAAAAAATGATTTTGCTTGGATATTAGCAGAGAACTAGCCAAGCTGCGAAATGAATGACAGCAAGGAAAGGACATCTAAAGACAAACCTTCACAACTGTATGATGCCCTCTTCAGATTGCCTGAATAACAGGAAGAAAAAAATGAACTGCACCAAGAATAAAGGACTAAGACTTATTCAAGTTGGCTTGAATGACATCATACAATGGTAACCAGATTACATCTTACACAATGTCTGATGAACCTTGCTAAGTTTATCAAAGCTTCCAGACAGCTGTTTGTAAAAGTATAACTGTAGGATTTTTGCTTGCTATCAGGTGGGACAAGAGTGTTTCAGAAATTGAATGCTTTTTCCTATTTTCTAGCTTTATATTTAAATTAAAGGGTTGACGTACATCCAGCAGCCTGGTCCATTCCAGTGTGTGGTCCACAGAGTTCCACATACAAACTTGCCTATCTTGGGCACATGTTAAAAATAAGTCTTTGAAAGGATGAGATGCCAGTCCCCAGAGTTCATCTGTATGTCCCTAGAAAGAAACCACATGTGATTTAACAATTAATAAAATTAAGATTCTTAAAATAACACACCAGCAGAGAAAACCTTTACATTTTTGGGTTATACTTCAAAAAAACAGGTTATGCTCACCTGCACCTCTACTACGAAACCATCATTAAATGTTCCCCTCAAAACAAAGTTTCGCGAAGTGCCCACTAAGAATTGATCAGCTTTTCCTTCTGCTACTGCTCTGATTGTTCCATACTGGTCAGGAACCTGGGAAAAGAAATGTCTGTCAAATCACATCAGGCATCTTGATAGGTGCTTCCTTTTGGAGAAGAGCACACAAATAGAGCACAGTGACAGTATGAGAACTGGGGTTCTCCCAGTAAAAAGGAACAATCCAATTATTATAACCTCGATCAGGGCTTGACCTGAAACTTTCCTCATCTATTTGTTCAGTACAGGCACACAAGATCTTATTCCAAGACAATCACAGTTATATAATTTTAATAACTTCAGTAGAAAAAAAAATACAAATTAAATCACGTAGCTTTTAAGTGTCAAATTCACTAAACAAATGCACTCCAGAGCCTTTACAACTCATCTTATAAGGAAAGGAATAATACACAGTTACTATTTACTTTCCAAAACATGTTTTGAAAACAAAGAAAAATCTTGTAGCACACAGTAAATGCTTCCTGACTTTCTTAATGTTTCCTGATGAGCCTAAAGTAAATGTTCATATGCCTTATGTTAGCAATGATTCTGAATTTTAATGACTTTGTTTATTGCAGGCTTGAATTTTAAGACACTGCTTTTTTACAGTGTGCAACTGCTCATTTTCCCAATTATTTTATTTGAAAAAATACACTAACATTAAGTGGTAACATAAGATGAAAAAATCAATCTTTGGATTGATTTGGACTTTGGTAATGTAAAAATTAGCTTTGACATAACATTATTAAGAAAAGGTAAACAGACACTGATATGAATAGAGTGTGTTACTTAAGCCTAAGAATTGTATATGATAGTCAGTAGTTACCTTCTCTACCACATACTACTAAATGTCAGTATTAGGTTCAAGGCAGTAACAAATTCTAGACTGAACTTACATAACTGTTAAGAAAACAATGCTACTACAAAAGGACAACAGGTAAGTGGAGTAAATCAGTGTTTAAAGAACTGTTTAAGGAGAACACATTATTTCAAGGTAAGGGAAAGCCCAAGTTTTTGAAATCCAAAATACATGACCTTTTCCAATATCCCCACTGACCTAGCACTGCCATATTGCCAAATCACAAAGAACAGACATATTCACTAAACACTGGGTTAAGGCTAAATTTAAAAGTTCTTCATCATAGCTTATTAATAATTAATTATTACAGAATTCCAATATGTATTCTACCCCTTGTTTACCTTATGTCAAACATTCTACTAAAACTCTCAAATGCTGGTGAAATTGTCTTTCTCCAGAGAGGCATACTTTTAAAAACACAGACAATACTGAAGAATATCTTCAAACATCCTCTCAAACAGGATGAATTAAAACTACTCCAAACAACTAGAAGAGTTTTGAAGAAAGAAAACCCTTAACATTTCTCTTCAATTTAAACAGGAGAACTGAAGCCTCACACAGGCTCATTTATAGGCTAAAATTTAAACATTTTTATAATAAAACATTGTAATTCACTTAAAAAAAACAGCAACCAGAAGGTATTCTTTCATCCTAACTTCCCCTGCTAAGGGTGGGGAAGGCTCTGTCTTGTTAGACAATACCTTATTCAAGGCAATTTCCTTGTCACTCGTGCTTTCTTACCTCGATCTCCCTTTCAGGATTCAAATCATGATCCCACAGGATGATCTTTCGGTCCTTCCCACCTCCAGTTAGCAGCATTCCATTCCTCATCTGACAGAGTGTGAACACACTGCCATCATGAGCTTTGATTTGTTTGCTTATCTGATATACTCCTATAAGCACAAAAAAGAAAGTAAGAAAGAACACTACTCATTTTTTCACCTTTTATTTACGAGAAGATTTGCCTTTAGGCAGAAGAATAAAGGAAGTGTATAATAATAATTACATTTGGACTGTCAGGCTCTTAGTATTGCAAACACAAGGTGGTAGTGTTTTCTTACAGGATAAAAAGATAAATCAAAGGGCCTGCCTTTCTAAAGAAAAACTTTTTTAGATTGATTTTCCTACAAAATGTGAAGGCAAAACCTAAACCAACAATTGGTAAAATGCTTTCATTTCTCTCCTTTCCAAAGGAACACAGTAAGGAACACAGTTTTTCCAGATGCAAGAGAAACTGTCTTTCAGAGTCAAAAAATATTTAGCAAGTCATTACTAGAAAAAAAGTAATGCTACTTTATTAAAAGAAACTAGAAGACTTGTTGTCTATAGTCTTTTGGGAATAAAAGGCCATTTATTTATAGCAAAGTTTCCAGGATGCATGAACCTAATATCTAAAGCTGGATGCTGCCACACATAAAAATAGTGCAACCAGCATTTGGCATCTATCAAGACAGCAGTCTATCAAAGGAAAATACTTGGAAGAATGAAGGAGATGAGAAAATTAAGCAAGGGCAGTAAAAGAAGCCTTTTGCATCCTCATCAGGTCTTCACATCAAAAGAATTGCTGTTGGAAAGTAATTAAAAAAAGCCAAACAAAACAAGATTCTGGTGCTGCATATTTTCAAATAGCAATCACAGAAAAAGTGGAACAGCATCCAGCTATGAGCTGAACTTTGCTGACTCTGCCTATGGCTCAAGTCAGTTCAAATCAGTGTGCTCTCACACTGTGAAAGAGACTATGAGATCAAGTCCTGTGACCAATCTAATGTGATAAGCCAACTAAAAACCCCACCTTTAGTTAAGCCAATGTAAATAAACATTTTATTTGCTAACACTTAGGGTTATACTGAAAAAAAGAGTGTTATTTTTGCACAAGAAATTAAAAGTAAAATATCAGATAATATGTTTAATTTCTTTTCCATTGGAGTTAGCTTGAAAGATGAGAAAAAGATTTACCTACAAAATCAGACTTACTGTTAAAAATGTACTTTTTACATGAATGTTTTCCTGGCATACCAATTTAAACCAGTGTTTGAAATAGCTGCCAAGTAAAATGAATTATCATTGAATTTATGAGGGCTCAACTTGGCCAGGTCTGCATATGTTGGGTAACAAATCATTTTCCTTTCTTTTTCACAAAAGCTTTGCTCTAAAGAGTTAGCTCAATTTCAAATTTCAAAGTTATTTTTTTTTTAAAGTATATCAAGACTTGAGGGTCTGCTAAACCAGAAACAGTTATTCATGTACCTGCTACAACTAAGCATTGTAATTGTAGTTCACATACAAGTCCTATTAATGTCAGCTCCACCACTTGATAGAATTCCTCTGAGACTAAGCATGGTGCAACATAAGCCTTAAGAGGCAAAGGCAGCCTGCAGAATCCCTAAACTGATCCTACAGCCTTTTTCAAATCACCAGATCAAAGGAAAGCTGATTAACCACATTTTTTAAAAACGCAAAACATTTAGTTAAAGTAGTTTTCATTCATTTCATGCACAGTCTCATTAATTATAGAGAAATTCCTGACTGCTCTTAAGTCAGCAAATTCATAGGACTTGCAGGACTTCAGTACCACCTGTTACTGACAGGAAGTGTATGCTCTGAGTCAGGCCTATTTCTCTATTCCTTCCCTAATGCCATCCTTCACGCTTCTCCTCCACAGACTATGTAACATCTGTGATTAACCCTGAACATGTCCTACCTTTAGCTCCTTTTCCTGGAGTAGCTTCTACAGTAGTTTTGCCCCATATAAGTATTATCCCACCTGAGTCTCCAGTGAGCACATCACCATTTCCCAAGAAAGCCAAACACTGAACAAATTTTGGTTTCTCATATTTCTGAAACAAAATAAGCAAGAGAAAGGGATAATTGCTCATACTTGTTACATAATTAGAATACTGCATCCACACTCTTACACCCTGCATACACATAAGCAGAATTTAGCCTTTTCTTCTATGTTTACCTCTCTGATCAGACAGTACACCGTAACAACAAAGCAAATTTACAGAAAATGTGATTTCCTGTTGATTTAAAACTGTCCTGGTATCAAAATATTATTACCCCAAATATCCCTTGCTTCCTTGATAATGAATTGCCGCTCCAGGTCCAGAAAAATATATGAGATTTGCCACATGTTATTATGGTATTTGCATCAGTGGGATGGAATTCTACAGCAAGAACAACTTCATTTGTAGTCTGAAATAATAACAGAAATAATATTTATTCAGATAGGACATTAACTACTAGAAACACACGTAAACCCCCAAGCTTTAGAACAGAGATATGTAAAACTAGATAGCTCATTGTATGCTTGAAAGTTTTTTTAAATGTCCTGTGTTAAGGCAGCTATCTGAATGACTGCACATATTTTATATATATTGATTTTTCACATACATAAGAGATCCTTATTAAATGTCAGTACACTAGTTAGGGTTTTACATTCCCTTTTAAATCACAAAAGCTTCTGCTCTCTCAAATAGCTAAGACTTCTGCCAAGGAAAATGAATAATGTATAAAGACACTTTTTTATATTGAAAACCCAGCTTAGTTTTTACACAGACTATTTGCTATTCTGGATAAAAAAGGCTGTGACAGAGGCAAGTAAGACAATGATAATATTGTAGGATTATATCCATCATTCTCTTTCTGAAATTCTGTAAAGATTATTTTGGGTTGTTTTCCTTTCCTCCTCACAAAGAAGAAAAAGAGAAGCCTGCATAACTCAAAACTTTGAAACACAGAGTCCCACCTTTGTATTTTTACTGGCTGCATGTACTTGTACTGAATTACCAACATCTTAAAGTATTTCATCCTTTACCAATAAATTTTATAAACATAACAAACTGACTGGTCATTTACTTAACTTCTAATGTACACTCAACCAAACTGTCTTTGAAGACAGTTCCAATCACCTGCAGGCAGTGACTACAAAACAAGAAAGTAAATGCATTTATTTCTACAGGATTTCAAAAAAGGCTGCCCAGAGAGGTTGTGGAGTCTCCTTCTCTGGAGTTACTGAACACCCTCCTGGGCATGATCCTGTGCACCCTGTTCTAGGTGAGCCTGCCTTGGCTTGGGGGTTGGACAGATGATCTCCCCCAGTGCCTTCCAAGCCCAGCTGTTCTGTGATCTGTACATAAGAGTGCTGTTAAAACACCTCTTTGAGAGCAACTTTTCCTGCTTCACAACTTTCGGCTTACTTTAAAAAAACAAGTTTTGGTTTTTTTTTGGTTCATGGCCATATTTACTGAATTATATTTCTCACAGAGTTTTCACATGAGCAAATCTGCTATGTCAAAAAATCCTTTGGAATTTAAGGACTGAAAACCTTACTTGAGTTCAGCTAAGAAACAGTTTTTGTTTTGCATCCCAGCTCAAGGGATGCAACTCTGCTCACACCATCTTCCGTGGAAAGTGCTTAAGATACTGTAAGACCAAATCCTAGATTTGAATAAGTTCTGAAGGGCAAGCTGTCCCTGCCAAATAATTTTCAGCCAATACTGAAACACCAAAGAACTCCCCTGAGTGCAAAAACAGTCAAAACATAATGTCAGTGAACGGGAAATACAAGGCATATGCCAAATAGCTTCACATAAAATATCAAAAAGGAAATTAAAATATTGTTATGGAATTAAATTAAAACTTGTAGAATACAGTTAGCATTGGTCAACATAATCTAGAGAAAGCAGGTCAAACCAACATGATTTTGTTACCTGAAATGGCAAGTTTGTAATGATATAGACATATATGCTTGTGGAGCATGATTTCTAAAAATAGACAAATACTCAGTTCCACATGCATGAAATATTTGCTTGCTTGATACTGGATAACACGAAGGATTGGGTATTTCCAATGAAATCAGCTTTACGTGAGCACTGAGTGCAACACCTCTGAAAACATCTCATTGCTCTGAAATTTGGAAAGCTTCAAAAAGAAACAGAAAAGACATGACTGCAATCCACAAAAGTACTTAGGACTTCAAATGACAAGAGACATACTGACAATCAATAATCAGAATTTGATTCAGACAAAAATGAAATACAGAATATTTAAAAGTAGGTTTGTTTTTTTTTTAATAATTACAGACTGAATCATCAGTTAAGTTTCTTTAAGTTCCCAGGATTTTTTTTTAATTAAGAAAACATTAGACAATTGCTTTATTTGCATTGGCTTTTAAGGATGAGTAAAATGCAATTCCAAATCCTTCAATATTCAAACTGCTTCCAGTAAACAAGAATACATTTCTGTGGAACCCTTAAACAAGCCAGCAGTATTACACAGTTGCAGTTTCCATGTAAGATCAAAAGCGAGTCTCACAAACTTGTATTTATGGGAACAAAACCACTTGTATTTCAGAATGTTCATGTGCAAAAATTACCTTTATCTCTGCTATTTTTGATTTCCTCTGCCAATCCCACACAGTAAGCATATGCTCATTAGAGTCATCAATTACACACAAATGAGTACCAGAATCCTGAAGGAAAAAGAAAAAAAAAGTAAGTACTGACAAAGTACTATCATACCCATTTTAGAAACAGGGCAGGGCAGAGCTATTTTAAAAAAATCCATGAAGGCAGACATTTAAATTAATCAAGTCCTTTTAAGTAATTATACCTCAATATATATAGGGAATTTCCATTTTTTTTTTTCTTTCTTAAAGACAAACATAAACTTTTGTATAATCTCAAAAAATGATCATGCTTCAAATAACATTCTAGGAAAGCTTAAAACTATCTTACCAAGTATTTACTCTGGTTTTGTTTGTTTTTATGCTGGGTTTTTTGTTCGTGGTTTTTTTTTTTTCTTGTTTGCAATTTCATGCTGACAGCAAAGAGATTTCTTTTGCTATTCATATAAATATTTTGTTTTTCCTCAGGTCTCAGAGGGCAGACACACAGCTCCACTTGTGTTTTCTTTTTTTCTTAAATGCCACCATCACATACACACAACTACATTATCAGATTCTGTAAGCATTGTTTTTTCCTTATGGGTCATAAAGTACCAGCAGTTTCATCATGTAGCTGGTAAAACTGCAGCTAAGGTAACACTTTCTGAACAAAACAGTGCTTACAGAGGAGATAGAGCAGCACCTTCAAAACCACTTATTTTGAACAACTTTACAACAAAATGGTAAATATATGGCTACATGTAACTAAAGGAATACAGAAAAACATCTTAAAAGCATACTTATTCCCAGCAATGCATACTTGCACAAACCAGCTGTTTCAAGGACATTTGTAGAAAGGTTTGGAGGAGATTTTAATTATCATAAAGTTGATTTTTGCACTTAATTCCCTAACAAATTATGAAAATAGAGGTGGCTGAAGTTCCCAAGCACTATTCTGAGCAGTAATATGCAAATATACGTGTGAATTATTAGGTGGGGAGAAATCCCAAAGACAGCATTGGTGATGTACACAGCTCTTGGGGGGTTAATAAATTCTGTGGTAAAAACACAGTTCTAGCTATTGCACACAAATTGTTTCAGTCTAGTGAGCAATCATGTAAGATTGTAATAAGGAATCTAATTCGGTTTCAGCTGCAAAACAGAATCAATAAAAACTAAAATCCAATCCTCAAAAATTCCCTGGGTTTTTTGTTTTTGCTTCTAAAATGATGGAATGCACTCTAATTCACACTGAAAAAGATCTCTATCCAAGTATGTAAATTTCATTGGTTTGTTGGAGTGATAGGAATGCCAGTACTCCTTTCACATTATTTACTGAAACACAAAATGTACTATATCTAACATAGCAACATTTCAGTGCTATGAAATCTCTTTCAATTGCTTTCTTTCTTCCAATTGCTAAGTGAAACTGCAGCAAGAGAGTGCAGGAATTTCTTTTCAACAGGTCACCCAGAGACACTGCTGAGTTTCCATTCTTGGAGATTCCCAGAAGCCAGCTGGACCACAGCCTGAGCAGCCTGCTCTGACGGAGCCTGCTGAAAGCAGGACAGTGCATGAGGTGATCTCCAGACATCCCTTCCCACCTCAGCTGGCCTATAAATCTTTTCCTCTATTAGCAAAATACTGCAGACATTGTTTTTCTGCATTTTCTGGTTTTTACTTATATTAATTCTTCTTGATGGAATGCAAGAATCCAGCCTGGGTTTTCAGGAGGTCTGATATGTCTCAGTCTTTTGGCAAAAATGCAATGGCAGCTTAAAGATTAAAATATGCCCATATTTAACAAAAAACTACTACCAACTCATTTCCAAATTTGAAACCAGAACTTTCTGAATGCCAATTAGTGCATCTCCATGTGCTACCAATTTTTCCTGATAAATTCTATGGGTCCAGTAACAAAGACCTCTATTTATTTTCTATGTAAAAGAAGAGGCAAAAAGTGAACAAGCTATTCCTCGGGAAAAAAATAGTACAAGATCATGTGAGGGTTTTTTTTTTTTTTTAATTTCCTGTTGGTGGAC
The DNA here is from genome assembly GCA_013397555.1 of Urocynchramus pylzowi. NCBI lineage: Eukaryota > Metazoa > Chordata > Aves > Passeriformes > Fringillidae > Urocynchramus > Urocynchramus pylzowi. The sequence continues at coordinate 590,876 of VZRH01003317.1, read as the reverse complement.
AAAGACCTACTCCAGATGTGAAAGCAAAAAAGTTAAGCCTCCTATCAGAACTCACTAAATTTTGTCCTCACAAACCTCACTAACAAATTTGTTTTTAACATCAAAATAGAAAGAACCAAGCTCCTCACAAACAAAACCAAACCACCAAACCCAGCGTGGACTTCAATTTCTACTTAAAGGTTTTTTTGCCTGCTATTTATTTACCACGCTGGTTTGGTACCGCAATTTTACACGTACCATTTCCTGTTTTCCCAGCTGCCTTTATAAAATATACAGAAACTTTAGTGACACACTTTTAATAGCAAAAGAGATCAGCTAGACAACCACATGGATACTCTTCAGAGATTTTCTTTCCACTTCCGTAGGACTGGCCTGCGGAACACCCCGAGGCACCGTGCCCGCCTTACCGCTTTGGAGAAATCCAAGCAGCCCACTCCGCGCTCAAAGGTGCCGAGGCCGATCACCTGCAGCGTCGCCAGGCTCACCGAGTCCCACACTCTAACATGGGGCTGCAGGGGCTGCGTGGGAAAGCAACGGCACAAAGGGTCACAGCAGGGAAAGCACCGCGGGCCCGCGCCGCGCTCTGCCGGGCGGCTGCCGCCTGCGTGACAAGCTGCAGAGTAAACGCAGGGTGGCCTGTGCTGGCGGTGCTGCCGGGCACTATCCTCAAAGTCAAAAGGGGAGAGTCGAGGCAATGCTGTTCCTTATGTCTGGGCTACCAACGTGGCAGCAAAGTGGCATTTGGTAGTTGTCAAAATACTTTAACCGATTCAAGGAAGTGAACAAATAATGGAAGAGTCATCTTGTATTTCAGGCCCCAGACTAGAGATATTATGCAACAACTGAAAATAATAATCAAATCTGGGCTTACGTATATAAATTAGGAAATAAAGAAAAGAAACAAACCCTGGTGCACTGAGCCTCTTAACCACCACCAACCACTCAATGAAAATGTCCATGGTTACATTTCATACGACTAGTATCCCACACTAGCTTAGAAACAATCACAAATTAACTTGGCTCAAGGACAGCATTCACCACTGAAAGTGGCAAATCTTTGTACTGGTGGAAAAACAAACCAACCAGCTCTAACAAGATTCAGAAAATGCTCAGTGGAAAACATGTATACAAACCCCCCACATAAATGTCTTACAAAATTTAAAAAATTAAGTTGAACATCCGAAAAAGAGTTATATTTAATAAGCTTCTACACTTTATAGCATCTTTTTTCCCCCTCTGTCTATAACTTCATGACAATAATCCAATTATTCAAATTCTGACAGAATTATGCTAAGAGCATTTAATTAATTAAGCAGCATTTAAATATACTTGCTCTCAAATGAGCAAGTTTATAGGAAAAGTTTAGCATACTTTCCATGAATTCTCAAAGTTGGGTTCCTTTTCCATGAAGACTTAAGACTATACTGACCCATAGAACTGGGGATTCGCTCTCCCTTGGGAGAACACATATTGAAAGTAATGCAACAGAAATTATGTGGCCTTATAAATCAATTACAAGCTTCATGTTTGCTTGCAGATATGGGACTTTATGAGCTTCTGCTCCTTTTAATGTATGGTTGAGTGTTTCATTGTTACTGCCTTTTGCTAGAGATACAGGCTGTTACCTGAGAAACTCAAAATATCTCAGTAAATGCAGTGCTTAATATGAACTGCACACAGAAGATGATGATTAAAAAACCCAAAACCACTTTTTCCTGATTTTCAAAACAAGATACTACTGCTCAACAGCTCTATTACTTACCCTTCCATCTTTATCCACTCCAGCTAACTGTCCTGTTGCAATTCTAATTTTGTCTGGATGAACTGCAAGACTAAGACAGACAGAAATATGACTTGCTTTTGCTGTCATACGTCTTCAAAACTGAGAGGTGTTTTGTAAATTTTTTTTTATTTGTTTCTCAACAAAAGCCCATGAAGACACTTATGATCCTAAATCCCACTTCTAAGGAGACAACTTGAACGTTTCTCATCAGGTATTTCATTCTACACTGTATTGACTGCTTGCTAACACATGACCAGGAGTGCCAGAAGAGCCACCTGCACAGGTGCCCTGACACATCTCAGGTTTGCACTACACTGGGAGTCCACTGTAACAAAATCTATGTTGTCTTGTAATGAACCTCCTACACATAGTTATGTGCCATATTTATAAACACTACGGTGTATTTTATGCCTAAACCTAGAGATGTTGTGAACCTGGGGGAAAAAAGGCAGAAAAGTTGGCTGAGGGCTTGCCTGTGCACCCAGGAGTCAGGGATTACCACCACTTGCAATGAGTTACTGATGTAATTGTACTAATGAAGTGTGGTGCACTACTAGTGGAAGTAAAAATGTGCCCTTGCTTATCATATTTTGCTTTGAAGCTCATGTGGAAAAACAGATTTTAGAGAATACATCCTCTCAGTCCTTGGGATTTTTTGATCTGTATTCTTAATTGCTTTCTCTGTAAAACTGCAACGGTGAAGAAAGCCATTGAAAGAATAAAGGGGGCCAGGGCAAGCCTTAAGAGGTCATAATGACAGACACCAAAAAAAATTTACAATTCAGTTCAATTTTCTGAATGAAAGTGAAGAACACAGACTGGCAGCATTCCTCCCACAGGAAGCAATTACACAGACATGAGAAAAGAGCTTTAGATGTCAAATTTTCTCGTTAGGTACTGCACAGTAGAGAGTTTATGTTCCCCATTACATTTTGTGCACTATGCTTCAGACTGACCTAGCAAATTCTGTAACTGCCTGACACAATGATAATAGCTTCAATTTTCCTTCTCTAGTTTTTTTTTTTGCAAATATCTTTCTGATTTTCCTGACTCTCTTTATACTTGGATCATGCATCTTTTACAAAATGAGACTATGACTGCTCATTTTTGACACAGTTTTCTAGTTCTCCTTTAAGATTGCACTTTTGCCATACTGTCTGTAAACAACTGATATAGAGTCAGGCTAACAACAGTTTCTAATTTCTGGGACAACTATTTGGAATAATTTATGCAAAGATCCTTTCTTCAGCCTAGCACTCTTAGATTGTATGCATATCCTCTTGTTTTACATTTAAACCAGACATCCTAAACTAGCATGGACTGCTCTAACTCTGTTTGTTTGGGCTGTGTTTACTACAGTGAAATCTACTGGGACTGATTAAACAGGAAATAACTACAACTACGATGACATTAATTAGTTTGTACATAGAGCAGGAGAGGAAAAGAAATATTTCTGCATAATTACCCACACACTTACATGCAAATGTTGTATACTAACCATTTAACACAGTCTGTGTGACCCAAGTAGTGCCGCTGGGTTCTCTCCTCGTAGTTAAATAGTACCACCACTGAGGCTATGAAATAGACAATTTCTCCGGTAGGAAGGAGGTAAACATTGGCTCGACAGTCTCTTCCACGATACCCATATCTAAATTTTTTTTAAGTTAAGGATTTCATATTCACTGAATACCAGAAAATACCCAACCAATTTTTTAAAAAAAAATTTTTTCCCTTAAAGGATTCCTGGGGAGCTCTCACATCAGCAAATGTTCTTAAGTTTTTCCCTCTGGAACTACAGCACGATTTCACTGACACAGTTTAAAAAGAAAACAAAAAAAACCCCAAACAACTGCACTTCATGAACCCAAATTCCTCAAGAAATGATGATCACTGATGTTAAAAATAAAATATGGTAGAAGTAAAGCAAAAGAAGTATTGTAAAAATTTTCATGTGAAATTTCATTAGGTAACAGCAGGACTTGCTATCCTAATTTAACATTTTTTTACAGCAGCAGAGCAGTGTATCAGCAGGCTGGGCAGCAGTGTTGCTTTCATTTGGCCTTTTAAAACAATTCCTAATGCCCTACAGAAAAAAGCAAGCTTTTGCACAGCAGCTGCCAAGTTCAGGAAAGATTTCTTTACACTGATTTAAGAGTATTTTTTAAACAAACCAAACTTAAAAGGAATTTACACAGTGAAAAATATTCTATCCAAATCTACCCAAAATACATAAAAGGCACATTTTCTGCAGGAACATGCACAGCTCCTAATGACATTCAGAAGTTTTACACACTGTGAACGAGCCTTGGTTGGCACTGATCAAACATTATTACAACTCGTTATTTCTTTGGAACAGGTGCAGTTTTCTTCTTCTAGACTATTAATGTGGCTGCCTGCCTATATTTCAGCTCCCTGGGTCACCAAGAACAATTAACATCATAACTCAGACTTTAACATTTAACTATGTAGCCCCAAAAATATTATTTTCCTGTTATGTCGTGCACTTTAGAGAGCTTTCCACTTCATTGCCAATTAATACACCTGCAAAAGCAAGAAAAAGATGGGAAACACATTAAGCAACTTGAGCTAAAGGATTCCAGCTTCAGGTCCTGGTTAATAAGGTAAATAAAAGCAAGTGAAAGGCCCATGTGGAGAAAGCTGGATGGATGAAGATGGCCCTTTCTCACAAATGAAAGCAGGTGCAGTAGCTCAGGTTTGGGAATATCTAAACTGGTATCTCCTAATCTCTGTTCTCCATGAAAAAGGGCCACCTTTCTATCAAAAACAACACTGCACCCCCAAAAATGCCCCACTACACTACCCCATTACCCTTCCTCTTCTGCTGTGCCATCAGACCAGAGGAACACTTGCAAAACTAAACACATGCTGTTGCTAAACAATAGTTCAAAGAGGGACACTGCATTCAGTTGTCAATTAAACCCCTTTGGAGTGTGGAAAACAAAACAGATTCGTATCTTGCTGCCTTCCGTTTAGCAGGGAAGAACACAAAGGCTCCTCTGAAGCAGAGATTATTCACTGGCTCGCTAAGCAAACGATATTGAGAGTGATGCTGATACAACACAGTGCTGAGGGCACAAAAAAAGGATGCCTCTGCTTCTCCTCCATTACTATTTACTTCCCCACTCGATTTTCCTCCTTATTTTAAATGCTGATGGAACTAAAAGAAACCCCAGAATGGCCTTTTATTAAAAAAAAAAAACAAACAAAAAACAAAAAAAAACCAAAACAAAACAAACTGAACTTTCAAAAGCAATGGGCTACAAACCAATGAAAATATTTCTTCTATCCTTAAGCATTAAGAACACTATTTCCAGTAACTTCTCAGAGGAGAGAGGCACATTTTGCTCAGCTGCTGTACACAGTAGGGAATGTATTGATAAGGATTTAGTAAGATTGACGTCTTTGAACATTCAGCCTAGAAAAGTATTAATGATTTACACAAACATGTCTTTCCAAAGCAGAAGTCAGTCCAGCTTAGCCAAGCTAGAGCTAAATACTCTGGCACCCACCACTGAGCTCTGACTTTTGTGAAGCTGTGAGAAAAAAAAAAATAAATTACACTGTCTCAGTATCTTCCTTTCTTTTACCACTCCTACAAAATAAAGTACCAAAGAGTGGCTGCATTTTCTAGAAGCACATTTTTTTACAAGCACCTAAAGGAACCACCTGTTTTGCGGAACAATTTTTTTGCTTTCTTCATTCTCCATCCCAGACTATCTTGAGTGAAAAAAAGAGGGGCTGTTGCTCCACAGCATTTCTTTCCTGCTCTACATATGCAGAACAAAGCAGCACATACAGTGCAACACCACTAATGCAATAAAATTAATGCAATAATTGACTGTGTCTCTTCAGAAAAAGGGGTGACACAACTCCACTGAATTTCGATGTAAACCTTTCAGTGAAACTGACAATTAAATCAGGGAAATTCAGAGACAGTTGCCTTGATACTGTGATTATTTCTCACCAATTACAAGGACTGTTTTGTCACAACATTCAATATGTTTAAAAACTTTAAGTTTTGGGGGGTTTTTGTTTGTTTGTTTTAACTGGCTAAAAATAGCTACTGCCCCCATGAAAAGTGATCTACCATACACCAGATTTCAGCAGTATATTTACCACTGTCTTCAATTATTCTTAGAAAGAAGAGCACTACTGCTAAAAATAATCTCATAAAACGGAGTCTGAAATATCCTCTTGAAATTGAGCTCCTATACACTGGGAGAAAGAATCTACAAAGTCACTGTCAAAAGCTGCACTGCCTGTGACCTCTGAAGCTACTAAAGAAGTCAATTTTGCTATTACTAGGAATGTCAGATATGCTTTAACCAGTTTTGAAGTGCAGTAGCAAAGACTGCACTACAAAGTAGGGTTATTCAAACTAAATTATTCAACTTAAATGACATCACTCAGGAACTTGACACAGTCAAAAGCTCAGACTCCCCCATGAGCTGCTCTACCTTGCCAAGCAGCTTAGGCATTTCTTCAAATGACAATAATCTGCGAGGCAGACAAAAGCTAAGTTCTCCTAGTTGAATCTACAGTACAGGGTATCAGGAGTTGAATAAACCTAAAGAAAACATCTAAAAAGGAGACACCCCCCCCACCTCCCAAACCAACCAATAAACCAACAAAAACCATCCCAATAATCTACTTGTAGTTTCCTTGCAGTGGTCATCGTTGACCAGCATTTTCCAAAAGATTAATAACAAAGGAAAACCTCATTATAAAAATCATCCAGAAGGCAGAAGAATTAAAAGAATTCAAAACAAAACCCATGAATGGAACTATTCAACACTCAGTTGAGCTTTCAGGTGACGTTAGTAAAATACTGACATTAGTAAAATGCTCAGTAAAACATTGTCCCCATGCCTTTTTAAGAAGGTGTACAGGGTTCAGTTTGCCATCATATTTGCAAGATACAGCTGCCTTGCAGATTTTTTCCCCTTGCAATACCTAAGCATAAAGCAGAAGGTCTGCTGCTGCTGCATTTTCCAAACTGAAGAGCAATTTTGTTCAAATTCATAGAGACCAATATTTAGTCCTCATAAATTTTACTGCCTTTTCCTCAGTTTCTTCACCTTTCCATCTAAAAGATACCCTGCACTCATAAATATACTGGTATGATTTGAGATGACATTTCCCTTAACAGATTCCAAAACATATGGACAGTCTCTTTTGACTAGATTTATTTCACTTTCATTAAACCTCAGCAGCCAATTGGTTTAACCTGAACTTAAGATTCTTGGACATTAAATGTGTCCACACTGGGATTTGCACCTACTTAACTGAGGGTGTGATTTCATGATCAGTTTTCATCAGTCCAAACTGCTCACTGATGCTGGAAAAGTCAAGCTGATGTTCCTCCAGTATGCCAGTTCCAGTACTTGCATGTTTGTGAGGCAAATCAGACTAATGCATTGGTCCTGCTTGAAAACTGACTTCACAAAAAGAGACTTCATTTTCGGCCAGATCACTGACTGACCCAATTCACTCCACAGTCATGAGTACCAGCATCAGCAATCAAGAGCTGTGATGGTTGGAAAATTGGGTACCAGAGTTTTACAAAGAATGAATAAAAGCTCTGTTTTCCTTCCAGTCAGACTTTAATCTGCAACTTTCTTCCTGACATGTGACAGTGTATCATCAACATTGCTAAAAAAATCCTGCTTTCAGCAACATCAGAGCATCAAACTTGAGATTATTACAGCAACTCAAGTGCTGCCTAGACGTGTTATTTTACTAAACTTACTTACACAATAACAGCTTACTGGAAAAATCTGCAGAGATGGGGGAGTGACAGGAAGACTCAAACATGTGCAAAAAGCACATCTCTTAAAATGAACTTAATGTCTGATCTAGTAAACTTGGAGAATTTTCATCAGCCACACACCTACTCAGTTCTTCAAATGACAAATTTAGTGCATTTAATACAAACTGGGTTCCAAGAAATTAACTGTTTCACTTTGGAGCTGAAATACAGAAGCAGTGCACAGGGTGGCTGCATCTACAATCCTCACTCCATACAAAAGGACACAAACTTAACATCTTCCATAGTTGAAAACTAACTATTTCTGAAGCAAAGCCTATATTAATATAGTGGGAGGTAGAGGAGGACATTTTTCAAATTATGTAACTTTCCTAAGATGCTTTCTTTTGCACTAAATATAAATCAGTTAATAAATTAGAATTAGTGTCAACAGTAAAACAAACAAAAAAAAAGTACAGTATTTCCATACCTATGTAGTCTGCCATTTAAAGCTGTACTATACAGGAGTTACAAACCATATCCACTGTTATATTACTTTGAACATCTTCCCTCACCTTTTAGTTTTTAACTCTTAACAGAGAAGAGACAAGACTGGATTCTAAAAGGGAAAAATGCAAGACAAGACAAAAAGGGAACAGTGAGTAGTTATTGATATTAAGGATACACCCACTCCAGTTTTAACTTTTCAGGAGGCAGCTCTGTCCTAATATCATCATAGTTTTCTACATCAGAAGGAATGAACATTGTGATTGGTCGGCCTCGCATGAACATCTTGATATATTCTCCCTCTGTTGAAACAAAAAGGCACAATAATCATGTGACAAGTTTACACAAAAGAAACCAGTAATAAGCACAGAGATGCAAATCACACTGGTTATATAACAATTATTTTTGAAATGTGAGCTTGGTAAAGACCCAGATTTTATTTTTTTAAATGGAACATTAAACGTACACAGAACAAGCGTTAGTTGAATTTGTGATAGAACAGACTGAGCATATAGCATTTTAGACATGCAAGTTATAAAGGCAAAATTCAAATTCAAATCTGAAACTGAATAAATAATTAGTCACAGCATTACAGGATGAGGTATTTCAGGTTGAAAAGGACCTGAGGAGGTATCTAAATCCAACCTCTGCCTGGCCATGAGGCTTTTGCCTAATCCAGATTTGAAAAACTCCTAGGATGGAGATGGCACAGCCTCTCCTGGCATGTGACAGCACCTCAGGGGCCTTTCCCATAGAGCTTGCTTCCTGCAGCCCCTCTGTCCCTGCACTGTGTTCCTGCCAGAGAACAGGAACTTTCTTCCCCTAAGTGCAGGACCTGGCATTTGTCTCTGCTTAATTAATGAAGTTCCTGCAAGCCCATCTCCCCAGCACAGCCACTGGGCCCCCAGTCTTCTGTCCCTGCAAACCTGAGAACGCCCTGTGTCACCTACCTCAGGTCACTGCTAGAGAAGATGAGCAGGGCAGGGCCAGACCAGAATCCTGCAGACTCCATGTGTCACCTACTGGCCACCAGGTACAGTATGACCTATTAACCACAAGCCTCTGAGGCCAACTTTCCAACTGGTTCTTTCCCCCACCCAGCTGCCCACCTTTCCAAATCCTAGCAGCCAAGCTAAGGCACGAGGACACCACAGGAAAAAGCATCAAGAGCTTTGCAGATGAATACAATCAAGAATTATATATCATCACAAACTAATACAGCAACCTGTGTTATTAAGCATTATATCCTGAAGAATAAAAGGAAAAAAGCAACAGCTCAGAACGACTCCAGCTAATACTGCCCACAGCTGTGACAAGACACGTGTATATCATCTCTGTGGGAATCTGAGCACTTCACAAGCCTTTAGGAGTTCCTTTTCAAGGAAAGTGAGCTTGCCTACCACCAGGGAAAATTACAGTTCCATTTCAAAAAGCACTGATGACAAAGAGCCAAATATACCACTAATTTTACATCAATGAAGTAGCAACTTTTTATTGCTCTTCAACTTCATTACTAATTAATATCCATTTATAGCATTAATATTAACCAAAGTAACATAATATTCTGCTTTGAATTTGGAACACTGACACTTTTTTTATGAGTGGGGGTTTGAAAATCGTAGCAGACACAGGGAACTCAGAGTTCAAACCAAAATTTGAATAGTTGAGTAGAAGTGGAATAGAATAGCTGTAAATTAACAATATAGTATTAAGAAGTCTCTAATCACATTTGACACAATAAACATTAAGATCTAAAATTAAGATTTTTTTTAACAATTACTTTAGTACTTCTTTAAGAAACAAACATGAAACAGACTTCCCTACAATCCTCAAGGAATGCTTGGAAATATTTCCCCAATTAAGCATAAGATTAATACTCAGACTGCATGATTGTGCAATCTATGTTTGGCATTCCCTAAAACATCTGAAATTGAAATCATGAGAAAGTCAGACTTATTTCCACAGAATCATAGCTTAACAGCTGATATCAAACTCAGAGATCTAAAAAGGCAAAAGAAACCAGGTCAATAATCGTAATAATTGAACAATTTAAAGCTAACACATACATAAAGGTTTTTTCCTATTTAGCATATTAATACAATGAAAGTTGAGCTATAGAAGTCCAGTACAAAAGGAGCAAATATTAAAGAGATGAAAAACAGTTGTGTCGCTTCTTTCCAAGAAAAAGTATGGGTGCTTTGAACAAGAACCCCGTGAGTCTCTCACTGAGAACAGTAGAAAACTTGTCTCAGATAAAACAAAAAGGAACAAAGAAAATCACTCCCTGGTAGCTAAATTAGACACAACAGTTATTTTACCACATGTGCATTGCTTAATTGCATTGCTTAGAAAAGCTAAAGATTGGAGCTGTCACTAGTTTGACATAAATGTTTAGATAATTACTCCAAACTAGTACCATGTTTCATTTATCCATAAATATATTTTTTATAGTATGTATATTCAGAGATAAAATAACACTGGCCAAACACAAGAGTAATGTATCAACAATGACCTTTCTATTAAAATCTGGCACAGACAGTCTTATAAATTAAAGCCTGAGGGTATTTACAAAGGACCGCTCATTTTTAATCCATAAATTCTTGATTTAACACTGAGCTTGACACTTCTGGTTCCACAAGATCAGTGCAAAAATGACACCACAAATTTAGGATCAATTTTCTCATTGTTGCTTAGAACAGTGGAGACAACCTGCAATTGAAATTCTTATGGATGGAGGCAGTTGCACCTGTTGGACTCTGCAGATGAGAGGTATGAGGAGTCCAAGAGGAATTCAGTCAAGCTTCTGGCAGAAGAGGCTCTCCTGGAGCTTAGGGAAAAGAATATCTACAGGGCATTCAGATACAAATTAGCTCTCTGAAGTTTCCCATTGAAGAAAGAACATTTTTTTACCTTTATTAACTACCTGTATTTACTCAAGATTACCTTTGAAGATACATATTTAAAACACTTCTTAGAAAGACACAGGCTAGGTACAACTTGATTAAGCCTCTCCCTAAAGAAGCAGAAGGATTATAAAAAGAGACAACCCACTGAAAGATTTTTTTTGTTGAAGACTGTAAATTTCCTTTTGTTAGAATAACCTGTAGGGCAGATATAATATTAATGTAAAAATCTTTTGAAACACTAGAGAGGATGACAGCTACCAACACCATTCTCAAACAGCAGTTAATTGCCTGAGGCCAAATTCTTGTATTTGCAAGTTAAGAATATCAGTGATTTAACTCTTTCATACTATATTTGCTCAACTGAATGAACAAGAGCATTAGATTACAATCCTTTCCTGCAGCCTCACTATTTCCCAATGCAAAGCAACATGTCTAGACTCTTATTTCCTTCTTTTGGGAAAAAAAGAGCCTTGGTCATACTATGACAGCTATGTATGTAAGGGATGACAAGGGAGAAAAGTCAAAACTTCTCAAGAGACTGGGTAAAAAACTCACTAAACACCAACCAACAAAAAAATCCTTGACAATTCTGGTATCTACCAGCCTGAAAACACTAGGTATGAAAGTAAAAATATTTTGTTGCATATAAAGAGATGTTCAGATCCCACTATCCACTGAGCAGAAGCATCTGGGCAAGGTGGGGCTGGGGGATGCGTGTGGAAAGGCCCAGGAGGGCCTATCATTATGAACCCTTGGCACTTGCTAAATTAATTAATCTGCAACTGCAGACATCTTATAAATCCTTTCAAATATGGATCAAACCAACTGAAAAGCACAGTTGAGGCTCTGCAGGTAGCACACCCAGGTGCAATGGATTATCCACAGCACACAAAAAGTAACAGCTCAGGCCCAGAGCTGCTACAAAAGGTAGCACCAAGCTGCTGCAGCGCCCTGGCTCCAGGGGCCAGCTCTTCAGCAGGAACAGCTGTAGCTGCTTTTTGTGCAGCTTTGAGCTCAAATTCACAGCCCTTGCCAAACTCTGCTTGGCTCCATGATATTTCACCTCTGGAGCCTCAACAATCTCTTTACACAAGTGCCAGGGAACACAGGATCAGCACTCCCAATTTATGCTCCCAGGATTGGCTCAGGCACAGCAGCCCTCTGGGTGTGCTGGACCTAAGCAGACTCCAAGCAGGTCTTGACTCTCCGTGGGTTTCCCAGAGGTTTGGGGAAATTATTAACTCGGCCCCAAAGATGCAGAAACACTTAATTTGACTAAAACGTGGCCCCAGTCAGCTGAAGTGACACAAAACACTGCTCAGAAGGAGAGACACCAAGAGAGAAGCCAGGATATGGTGAGGGCACATCTAAAGGTAGTCTTGAACACTCTTCAGGTGTGTGGCTTTGCAAATTAATGTAATGAGCTGGAGGAACATCATGGCTTGGCTTGGCTCAGCTCAGCCTAGTCAGCCTGACAGATACCCAACATGCCCTCCCAGGGCTCTCTCTCTGCTTGCATTGACGTTTTCTACCCTGCAGAGTACTGCTGCACCTGCTTTGGAGAGCAGAGCCTTGGCTGTCACTGAGTGACACAAACACACTGCTGATTTCAGAACAGCATCCAAAAACCACCTCCTACTACTAGTTGGGAACTTCTCTACTTCCAGGTGACAATAACACAAAGCCAGGTTGTTTTCTTTCTGTGTGTGTGTGACAGCATGGCTGCTCACTTCAGCATAGGTATGCCTGTCTGCTGTCAGAAAGTGAACTGGGTAAGCATGAAAACAGCAATCCTCCAAGCCTTCATATTCTGAAAAAATAAAAACATCCAGCTATTTAACTCTCTTTTTGTATAGTAAGAGTTTAGTCTGTCTCCACAGCACTACAAAATTTACCCTTTGTAGTTATGGGTATATGCATGTAGTATTACAGAGGAGAACCTACCAGGGTTTTGATGCTTTAACATTTCCACAAGGCCTCTACCTCCATTAGAATTACTTCTGATACATCCTGGGACTGCATTTGTGTTATCAAAATAAGTGAGTGGTTAAATCTTCATACAATTAAGTGGCATGTTATAGCCCTTTCCCTTACCATTTAATTCTGGCAAGCAGCTGTTTACGCTAGAACATTGCTAGCAACTCCTGCATGCATAATTTAATTTAATTTTTAATACTACTCCAGCCTCAGGAACATCTAGGTCTTACTGTATTAAAATCTCAGCTTCCAACTCTACCAGTCTGGCCTCCCAGCTTTGTGTCATCAGCGAAATTTCAGTGCTTCTACTTTCCTGTGGTAAGTTCATTAGTGTGAACCACTAAGCCAAATAAGTCCCAGCAGGCTGGAGGTAGATGTTAACAACCAAAATATCTACAGCATGTTCTTTGGAAGTTTATAGCCTGACAGACAAGAAAGGAATAAATATGTTGGTGAAACAAGGTGCTGCTAGTGAGAGGGAGCTCCAGAAGCCTGCCTGACCTGCAAGGAAATGAGTGCATCTTCCCTGACAATCACTGTAAGCCAGCATAGTTACCTTGCATGTAAGGAACCTGTTGACAAGGCATGGCAATCCAGGACTGACTAAAACTAGGGGCAAATAAAATCTGTAGACAAATAGTGGACTGACTGAAAGTTTCCTGCAAAGCCTCCTTGTACCAAGAGCAGATTCCCATTAGTATGAATAACCTTTAAATATTATAAAAAAAAAAGTTGAAGAAATAAGAAAAAGCAGCTCTGTAACATTATAATTCAACTCCCAACAATTTCTATTAATTCACCTTTGGAAGAAATTTTAAAACACAGCAAATCAGGGAAAGCATGCTGAAAGGTAAGGCCAATGAAAAACCCTGCAAGTGATAATAGAGAGCAAAAATATTGCAATACAAACCATCTGAAAGGCTGAAATTAGTGCTTCCATGAAGCCAGCACAGAAAGACTCATGCAATGGCACTTAAGAAATTTATTACTTTCCCTGAATCATATTCTTAGGGGAATATGAAAGGCTTGCAAAGGAAAATAATAAAAATAATAGGAAAGGAGGAGAAAAAAAGATCAAAGAAGTCTTTGTAGATTAACTCAGAAGTATGTAGGGCGAAAAGCAATTCAGAAGACATGAAAGCTACTATTCAGATACTTCAGAATTTGAAGACAGCTACACGACAAAATTCTCCTGTTTTCCAAAAACATGCCACAAAAAGAAATCATCAAGTAGTATTGTAGAGGCATGTGAGAAACCTTCACCCTCAATGAATGATTTCTTCAACAAGACTGGACATAATATTAGAAGAATGTATTTTATATCACACTACTCCTCATCAGACAAGACACTGAGGTAGCCCCACAAGTCTGTGTTGTAATTAACTGCTCTTCAGCAAGCAAGTGTGTACGTAATGGGATGTCTAATGAGCATACAGTAGATTATATATATACACACGAGTTCAGTTCTAAAGGAATTATTACAGTAATATTGCAAATTATTACTGACTATTTTTCAGTAGGTCCCACCCCATACAGTTTGAAAGTTCAACATGGGCCTGTGCATTAAAACCCCAGCTCAGTTCTATTTATGTGTAGCAGCACCCTAAAGTGATTTACAGGCAAATGAAAAACCCCAAAAGACTCTAGCTAGCTTGGCTATGCAGAACACTCTAATAATATACAATAAACTACCACATACAGGGTACATTTATTAATCTGTCTTCACCTTCTAGTTGCTTGACCAGTGAAGCTATGCTTTTTTAAACTACAAATAGCTTCTTTCCCACAAGTCTTCTGCTTTCAGGCCTGTGTCCAAGAACTCTGCAGGACCACTAACCTGAGGGACAAGAGCTTGGAAGCCTGTTTCTAATTTAAACCAGTGCTAACAGCACAGAGACAAATAACCAAATTCAGCCACCAAGCCCAGACCGTTACATTCAACCTTACAGTGGAATTAACATGTGCCTGCAGGTCTGCCATCTCTCACCCCAAGCTGTGATGTGCCAATGCCTGCTGAACCTGACAGACAGACATGCACTGTTGTTACAGAGCCCTGGTGCAATGCCAGCCAAACAGTCAAATACAATAGATGAGACGAGAGACTTGCCTGATTTGGAATGATTTTACAGCTTTGCCTTGACATTTCTTAACAGATCTTTGGCTATTAATTTTACATAATCGGATATGTGAACTTTGCTTTTCATTTATTGGGTGACATTATGAATCTAGGTATTAACAACAGTTACCATTAGCACTGAAATAATTGAAGTTTAATATTAAACTCTAGCTTTTTATAAAAAAAAGGAAAACAAAGATTGAACAAGGAATACTGGACACAAACTCAATAAGACTATCTAAATGCTTCCTGCTTAAATTATAGAATCATGACTTCACCAAGAATTACTGATAAAAACTCCCAAGTACACAATTTGATTTTGTGACAGTATTGATGGTTTTTAATAATATGCACTGTGCCTGAACAAGAGCAAGAAGCCCAGTAATACAGATGGGGGGGTCTCCATTTGCTCTCAGGAGCACCTTCAACAACCATCTGATACAAAATCACTGTCTGATGAGAAAGCAGTCTGAGGTAGCCACTGAATTTTGCACTCTCCACAGACAGCACACATTGTCAGCAGGGTACATTTTTTCCATTGTGTACTCCACAATTGCTCTGTCCATGAAGCTAAAACTATAACACAGTTAAACTAACAGAAAAAAAAAGTACTGGAAACTAAAAAAGTACAATTTAAAAAAAAACCCAAAAAAGTTAGGAATGTAGTGCGTGTTTTTCATTAATTCTTTCACATATGGTTTTTATTGCCATCCAAAAAGTTTAAGTGTGTCTTATTACTTTATAATAAGTGAACAAGTGATTCATATATGGAGCTGCTATCACTGAAAACCAAACTCAAACACACAATCTCAGGGAAATAAATTACCTTTTATCTCAAAATAAGCCAGGTCTTTAACTTCTATAATTCATATTCATAAAAATATGAATTCCTTATGATTAATACTTTAAAAAATGTTTCTGCTGAAGTGAGAAGCAAGATGGCTTTAATAGGGAATTATAAACACCTGCTGGTAAAGAATTTAAAAGAATAACTTTAGTTAGGGTCTTTTTAAGGCTGTAGTAAGCACCTGTTCATTTCACCCATAGCTTTATTGGATTTTCACAGAATTTTAGTACTGGATTTTACTGTAAAAAGGCTGGTGGTTTACAAGGACAAACAAACAAACTGACCCAATGTCCTCTGCTGCAGCACATACCCAGAAGCATAAAGCTCAGGACTAACCTTATTTGAAGTCTATGGAATTCAACCTGAGTGGGAGAGATAAAGGCACCGAGGGAGCAAAACTGGGTACTGAGAAGGTACGAGATGGCACTGCAACATTTGTGGCTTTGGCACAGAGATAAACCAAAGAAAATCAAATGGCTGCCTACAAGGCAGCTGCAGGCTGTGGCTCCCCAAGCTGCTGCTGCTCCTGGCAGGAGAAGAGAATGGCCTAGGTCTTGCTGACATTTACATGCAACACTCTCTGGGGGACTCCACACCAAACGAAAGCCAATTCCCACACCACAGCTAATGCCTTTCACTGCTGAAGCTCAGCTACAACTCCCACTTGCTCCCCAAGTCCATCACTTTAACAGCTAATACCAACACCAACAGAAACCACAATGAATCTACACAGAGTAATCAGAAGACAGATATAATTGCAGTATAATTGCTGCTAGAAATATTGCATTTCAAGAGCTAAGCATGCAAAAATGTATTCATCTGTATTTTGTGGTACTATACCATACCAACATTTTCAAAGCTGTTTTCTTATTAGCTAAATCAAAAAAGGAAACAAAGTGACTCCAGGATGTTCAAAGCAACACAAAATTGTCATCTTCCATCCCATTATCCTATACAAACACCTTCTGCTATGAAAATCTGCAATTTCACAGTGATTCCAAACTTATTTTATGTGTGTATAAAGACACTGATGTATTTTTACCGTAGATTTGCTTTGAAGCTTGACAGTTTGCATACCAGCAGTCTTCCCAAGAGCCTCCTTCACAGAATTTCTGGGTCTAGGAAGCACTTGGACGCAATCCTTACAGGAGATGAGTGCTGGGAGCATACACAGTGTTTTACACACAGCTCAGTGAAATGAGCAGCTCAGGGAAGCTGCTGTAACTTAATTAACACTGTGCTAGAGACTGTTCACCCCTAGAGGCAAAGGCTGGCAAGCCACAAAGCAGTGTTAAAGCAGCTGTAACTTTCTGTGTCCTTGCCATCCAGAACAGGAAGTTTCTTTACGAACACCATGAGCAAGGGCAACTCTTCATCCCACCCTATCCAAAACAACACTGTCCAAGTCCTCGGGATTTACCTCAGAAACACTGTGCTAAATGTCTGTGCAACTCTTCAGCTTCCTGACCAGTTGGGTCAAGGTGACCAGCTGGACACTGTTTTACCTATGTGGCAACTGTCAAGTACAAAACATGCTGAAGTCATCTGCCCTGATGGAGAAGTGACCAAGTATTGCTAAGCTTACACTGGAAAGGATGCAACAACAGCATCTTGCTGCAACAACAGCAGCCTACACAGGCTTTTTTCTGTGGCAGTAAACATAACGTAAAAGCTAACAGTCTCACACACACAGCTAACTCTAAAACCTGTCAAAAATACATTCAACTGTACATATTTAAAAAAAAAAGGCAACAAAAAACCCAAAACAACTTTGAATCCTCTAATTGCATCTGCATCCATGTTAAAGACAGAATTGCATTTTGCCACTCCATGTGTTTAAAATGGAGCAAATGCATTTTCTAGGACAAGACTTTCCCTCCACCTCCCATACGTGTGGGGCCCTGTCATCTGCATCATGTTTCTCACTGATTCCAGTTAGGCTCAGATGGACTATGGCATGACCACTTGGAAGGGACCCATGCATCACATCCTGTGCACAGTAACACTGAAGATAGGGAATATATTGAGGCCACTGAAGTTACAGCTACCATCATGAGAGAACTTCAAGATGGTCCATTTTGGGCAGAACAAGAAGAGTTGTAGAAGCACGTTGTAAGAAAATAATTAGTACTGAAGGTATTTTAGCTATACATAACTTGGTTTTGTGAAAAGCTTTTTTTACTAGGAAAGGCATTTTTAATATAATAGTTTTATTCAAAAACTTGCAAAGCTAAATTGCAGCTGGTCTGACTGCTACTGATTAGCTTTCCTTTTACAGTAGCCAGTGTTGCACATATGTACTGTTACACACCTGGTGCTAAGCACCATGGCATAATGAAACATTTCTTCTTTGTTCTTGATACTTATTCATTCTCTTTCACACATCCTGTCTCTGAAGATGCTTTTGGTAAGCATCAATTCAGAATATTTTTATACCTGTAATTTCTCTGTGAACTAGAAAAAGATAAAGCAATTGGATCCAAGTTGATTTTTGCTTTCATTCCAAAAACTCATATATTAACTTTCAAAAAATCAAAGGGCTTTTTTGTTTTTTTTGAGGGAGACCAAAAGCAATCAAAGTGTGAATAATGTAAACTTTCTGACAGCACAGAATCTGAAGATGACAGATTTTTCAATTAGCAGCAAAAAAGCACAAGACAAAACCCCTGTACATAGATCTCTTGTGTACAGCATGCACTTGGATTACATGCTTTAGTTTTGAAACTGCATGCTTCAGTACAGTTTGCAGGACATTTAAAGCAGAGTAGTTTTGCAACACCAGAAGTGGACTTCTTTTGTTGTCACATCCCATGATGTTCAGATAGATGGCTCCTTTTCCTGACTGAACAAGCCAGCAGCAGCAGGTAGCCACAGAATGCAAGATTCATTGGTGCAAAGACATACACTTCAGAAGAGACTCATTTTTCATTTCAGGAGACTATTAAAACCTTCAGTCTCTGTTCTTGTCTAATCAGCATTTATATGTTGTAATATTGGCAAGACAGAAAGCTGAGATAAAACAAATCTTTTAGTTGGCAGTTCTTAATACTCTGTTATCTTAGGCAACAATGTGAGACTTCTATTTGAACACATATTCCTCTCCGAAGAAACTATGTGTGCCATAATTTATTTTAGCTATTCCCAAATAGTCCCCATACAGATTGCAATGTGCATATGCATATAAATTTCCATGAGAAGGGAGCTGAAATATTAAGAGAATGATTAAGAGACTGATGGTCTTTGATGGTGAAAAGCCAAATAAAAGATTTGTGAGAGTGCTCAATTAGAAGAAAGCGACCAAAGGGCATAGCTTAATTCTTACCTTGGCTGTTTTTTTCACGAGTTGACATTTTTGCTAGTTATGGGACAGAAACAAAATATCTTAAAACTATTCCTAAAGTCTCACTCACACCTGCTTGGATGAAGACTGGCACATAGGCCAAAATTTTGATTTTTGTTTTATTATTTTGTTTTATAATCTCTCTCTATGCACATATACATAGAGAAAATAATTTTTAGAAGAGTGTTTGTTTCACAAAAATAAATCAAATCCTCCCACCACCCACCTACCAAAAACTTCTGTACTTATTGAAGATCCAATATGATGAGGTATTTCTCCATAATTTTAAAGATTCATATACATGTCTGGAGTAACTTTTTTGCCAAATGAATTATTGAAGTTGATTAATGCCATTTTACCTCTAAACCCCTGTTTCATAAGCATATGTCCCAATGTATTCATTTACAGGCAATACTATCCAGTCAAAAACAAATATTTTCAACTTCATCTAGTATTTAAAAATAAATGTTTTTATTTACCTTGGCTGACAATGACATCTTTGTGCCTGTGGAAAAATTCAAAATATTATCATTAATAATATGCAAAATTCTTATCAAGGCAATACCATCAATTTTTACCCATTACTGTATTTGGCAATCTCACCAGATTCTGTGTACAGTGTGACTGTAGTATACAATGCTCAATAGCTAATCTTCATCACTGTAGTGCCTTTTTATTCATATATTATTCTATGCAGCTCACTGTACCTTTCAAGTAACTTAGTCTTTGGCCCTATGGTAAGGGCTTCTAAGAGTTACTCTGAAAATTACAAAATAAAAAAGCTTTTAAAAATAAATTATAGAGGGCATGATCATTGTGCACAGAAAATTCCATTTTGAGAGTGAGAACTTGTAATAACCAAAAGTTTTAAGCTGCCAAACATCCTCAGGCCTGCATGCAAAGCATTTAACACCTGTCAAAATAAGCTGTCAGCACACAACAGCACAATTTTTTCTAGGAATTAACTCTATTGGAGACATGGATTAAATGCAAGCAAGTTGCAGTTTCACTTAAACCAGATCCCTGCAGCATTACTGGATGTGCAACATAAAGTCTTCAGTAGAGGGTAGTTGAGACATCTCTCCTTACTAGAGCCAGAAATGAGTTACTCATAAAAAAAACTCAGTAATTTTTTTTTATTTTGTGAAGAGGGAAGAAATACTAATTTCCAACATCAGACGTGCTTCTTAATAGAATAACACTCCTTGATAGGAGAATGTATTGCATAAAACACCCCCTTGAATTCATTTGAAATTCAGCAGAAAGGTATGAGTGGCATCCAGTATTTTTAGCTGGATGGAGGTCAAATTTTTGTAACAGTGACAAAGGGTCAAGCATATGCATGAGGAAAGTAATCTTTGGTTGATGGTGGAATCACCCTTTACCACACTGCCAAATGAAAAATTTAAAGTGGATTCCCAGTCTTGCCTGAAAACCACTGAATGATGGGCTGCTGTGGGAAACCCCTTACTTCTTACGGCCTCACCAGACTGATTTACAGCCCTGTGCTGACTTACAGACTGAGCTGCGTAAACAAAGTTCATATCCTGGGCTGATAGTGCAAAGCACATGTAAAACATTTCTGTCCTGGGGCCCACATCAGGGGCTGAATTCTGTTCCCTTGCACAAGACCTCCGTAGCTTCAAGCTGATGAGGCCAACGTTTCTAATTGGGAACAATAAATTAAATGCAACAATACGTCTTTGCACAATACCAACCGGTTCTTATGGAAACGTGGCACACAATGTGAGAAATTATTATTGATGTGTGTCCTTGTATGCAAACAGTGCATCTGTTACAAATCTGACCTTAAGAACAAGGGATACAACAACACAACACCCACTCTTCAAGCAGGTGATGGTCTACCATTCATGTTTGAGGCTTTGTTTTTGCCAAATATAGTTAAGATACAACAGCTTCAAGTTACGAACAGACAACTTTCTCTAACAATAATTGAAACTAATCTTTTCTTGTCCACACTTTTGCTAGATACCTGACTTTTTTCTACATTAGAGACTGTAGGAGGGCAACATTTGAGATCTCTCAGAAATAAGCAGAATCACAGAAAAATGAAACAAAATACCTCTATTTCATCCATGTTATATCCATGATATTTTATTGATATAAAGTATCAATAAAAGTAAAATTTATTTTTCACTTTTAGCAAATTTGAAATATTTATTACACCGTGAAAGGTATTTTAGCAGCACAGCAAAAACCCCAGCAAAAAAATCAAGGCAGAGGGTTTTGTCATTCCAAAATATTATCCAGCAGTGCCATGCTATAACCGAAATTGCCAAAGGGCTTTTAAATTCCAACAGTGAAAACCAATAACAAAGGAAAGGAAATACTTGCAAAATATGTAACACATAATCCCCTCACACATAGCACTCCACTGCTCTGCAGAACTCTTCAGGCTAAGCATAAAGCTTTTAGTAAATGTGCCGATATCCACACCCAAGATTAGTTTGTTTTTGTTCTTCCCATTCCCAGTGAAGAAGGAATGCACTTGCACTACTCTTGACTAGGTATTTGACAGCACAACAATTTCAGCAAAATTTCAACAAAGTCAAAACCAGAAATTAAGTGTGTGAATACAAATCAGGAAACCCAACTGGTAGAGAGTACTGAGGACAAGAGTGGGTCACAAGAGGGGTCAACAGCATGGGGTTACAGCTAAAAGCAAACTCTTGCCCCTGTGCTGACAGGAGCAGGAGTAACTACTCTGTGCAACTCACCCCACCAGAGGCACTGACTGGAGACCACAAACCAAGAAAACCTGCTGCTGAGGAAGGGCATGAGAGGAATGGTTGGCTACAGCACATCACCTGCTGAAGGTGACACTGAAAAAAGATCCCTGCTTGTCATCTAGAATGTGCAACCAGGAACCTGCTAAACAGTTAAACTGAGGGACCTATCTGAAATCATAAAAGTATATTCTTACTATTCCAGTCTACTTTGGAAACATATCCTATGTGAAATCCAGAAACTGACTCCAAGGAAATACAATTGCATTTTCAAATCAGCTTTAATTAGGAAAAAAAAGCCAAACTAGCTGGAAGTTTCACATCACCGGCATTAAGCCATAAAATGTCATAATTCTGCTAATCCAAACAGGCAATATTAAAATATATTTACACAAGAATTCCTTTACAAAAATCTTAAAATTCCATGGGTACCTGGAGCACCAGACTGGCAGGTTATGTAAGCACTTGTAGTAAAAGCAAAGATGCAAAAGGTCCTAGCATGCACACCAGTAAGTTCGCTAGAATTGTGTGATTTCATAATATTGTGACTCTCAAGTTCTCTTGCTTTTATGTACCAAACCCATACATACTTGTCTGCATTCTTTGCCACTTTTGATATTAACTTAGATGTTGATGCTACTCTCATCAGCTTGTTACGACTGTCATCTGAACTCTCCCAAGCACTGTGAGCTTTTTCAACAGTCAAGGATTTCTTTATGCTAGAAGAAAAAAAAAATTTTACAATTACAAGATAATAATGTAACAATAACTGGAATTCGTATGCAAATGTACAGATCAAGCAGCAGGAGACAAAAGCAGAGCTAGATCTTCCTTCAAGCTGCAGCGTGAAACAGGGAAAAAAGATTAGTCAAAAAGTTCTAACTGGATGAATGAAAACAATTGAGCAAGACAATTGCCACATGTTTTATCTATTCTTTTCCATTTCCAAATGCTCTTACATAAAGACTTGAAGAAAATAACTCTATACTTCATTACTACATCACTAACAAATAACAGTAGTGGAAAAAATGAGGCTAAGTATATAAGCCTTAAAGAATAAACTATATTTAAAAATCAATTAAATAGATAACAATGTAATTTTTTTCCCTGATTAACTGTTCACCAGCTTTAGCACATTGATTTTTGAGGCAGAACAGTTCTATCAGATTAAAGTTTCATATAGAAGCTTTGCAGTTAGCACATACTAAATCACATTAATGGCTTTAATCTTTTTGAAACAAATGTCTGCAAATCTCTTGCATGAGTAAGACAAGCTAGGTTTGGCCTGATACCACAGACAATTAAATCCATGAATTCTGACGTAATTTTTCAGGAATCTTATTGCAGCCAATTTACACTAATGGGAACTTGCAAATTTTGCAGTCACTAGTTCAATAACTTCACATGTGCCTTAATCACAGAATACATGTTCAAAAAGTTAGCTAGCCCAAATTATCCTCCACCCAGCTGATTTAGAGTTTGCACATGTCCTGCTAATAGTATCACACTTCATCCCGTCAGAAATGCTTTTTGCAGGAGTTAAGTCCTGAGATGCAACCTTAGAAATGGCAAGCTCCTTCTACAGCACCTCAAGAAGCTCAAAGGTCCTGTGATAAACAAGTTAATCAAATCAAGTTAAACCCTTAGGAGACTGAAAAAGGCATTTATTTTTTTCCCCACACTGCAAAAGATTAGTAAGCAAGACTTCAGACATCTTTACAGGGAGATACCAGGCAAGAGAACAACAGGTTGCAAGTTCAGCTTCAGACAACTCACAGGTTTGTGCAAGACATGGAGACAGAGCCTTTATGGAGTGTTATAACATGCACCAGTCAAGTGGAAGTTTAAATATTTACAAGAGCTGTGAATTCAAGCGATGCAAGACAACAATCTTGTGAACCAAACGGGTAAATTTCAGAGTAATAAATGTAATTTACATTTTGTTTCAGTCTCTAAGTGCCAGAGAGTAAAAAAAAAAAATTTACACCTTCCATAACAGTAAGGTGACAATGAATTAAAAAAAAAAAAAAAAAATCAAAACAAAACAAAAAGAAACCATGCCAAGTGATCTGCATAGTTTTGAAACTCAGAAGCTACCATTCAAATCCTAAAAGTCATTTTCTTGACTTCAAAATGCAATCTAATATCTCTAAAATGTACCTTTTTTTCCCCCTGTGCCTAATTCCCACAAAAATTAGTGGGAACTTAAGAGGCAATCCTAAATAAATTACTACATTTGCTCAAGTCAAGTAGTTCTATGATCTGGGTATAAAACCAGACCTTCCCTCATGTAAAGAATTAAAGTAAGCCATCCTGCAACCTAGCAGGAATTTAAAAGGGAAGGGCCATGAAATAAAAAAACACCAACAAAAACAAAACTGTAGTCACTTTACAGAATAATTTGAGAGTAAAAATTTCTGAACCAAGGGTTGCAAAGATACTAGTATTTAAAAAAATACTCTTATGAGATATAATAATGGCCATGTGGAAAATACACTCCATAATTCAGCCATGTCAGACAAAATCAATGAAGTGTATTTGAGAAGAATCAAGTCAGAGTGATCATTAAATATTTTACAATCATGGCTGATTAGAGGTAATCTACTGTATTAAGATTTTAATCTGAGAAAAAAAAAACCCTCCGTAATCTTAAAAATTTATTCAAAGAAAAACATGCGTTTTTATGTATTTCTTCTGCTGCAATGCATATGGAATGCATCTCCTCTAGCAGAAAAAGTATCAAACCTTAGCTTGATCGTGAGATTAGAACTATTTCACATGACTTGTTGTCAAATATGAACTCAGTATCATTACAGTCATTTCTAGTTCTGTACTGTGGTACTGTGAAAACCTTTTAGCTGGAGCAGAACTCTTGCTTTCTGGAGTTTGCCTGTGTGTTTGGAGAGTCTGTGAGGAGGGCTGGGGAGAAGGTGATGCTTGAGTTTGTGCACTTTGATCATTAGAATGAGAGTCCTCTTTTTTTTCTTTTTGTCCTTGAGGTTTTTCCTTCTTTTTTTCTGTACCGCTGTAAAATAAAGTGTAACATAGGGAGGGAAAAAAGAGAACAAGCAAATAAATTAGCAAGGTGGGAGAAAATGTCCTCTGTGAAAAGATGGGAGAGGCATTTAACAACTTACTATAAACAACCACCAAAAGAACACTTTGATTATTTACTCAATCTCTTCATGTTAGCATTTTGCTGAAATAAGGTTTATCCACTAGTTCCAACAATAAAAACAGTCAGGGAGACATGGAAGATTATTTACATATTTCAGCCGTACTACGTTAACTATGATTTTAAAATTAATACAACTTTGATTTGAGTGCGTCCTTCATTCGTGGGTTCTCCTACAGCATTCAGAGCTGACACACACTGATGCTCCACAAATCTGCTGTCCCTCAGGAAGAAATCATCCTCTGCTTCAGAGCTCACTGACCACTGTCATGCTGCCAGCCAAGGGTCAGTGCAAGTCAAGGCAGCACTGTGACTGGTGCTGTCTCTCATTAGTGTAAGCCCACCATGAAACTCTATTTGTGGACATACATGCTACTATCTTTGAGCTGCCACCAAAGCCCTGGAATGCTGGTGCTGGTTCCTGGGCTCTCCTTGGCTGCACCAGAGTTCAAAGGAAATCATCCCTGAAAACTCATGGCTGTTTTGATCTGTAGTTGACTAATATCAGATAGTCTTGCCACTTCTTTAATGCCTTCAGCCACGAGAGCTAAGAACACATCTTTATTTTCATAGTGCTGTATTTATTAGTTTAATATTTGAAACTGATTTAAATACATGTCATTACCAACCTTAAATCTATTAAGAACCAAACCAAAGGTTTGCTGGGTAAACAGGAAGATTAATTAAAAGGCTCTTCTATGAAGTTACATACTTTGTAATATACTGAATCACACAAACAATACCAGGACCTGAAAGAGAAGAGTACTCTCAAGTGCATGGCCTATTTCTTTTTTTAAGGTAAAAAAAATTAATCTTACAAGATAGATTTCTCAGTGAAGAAATAAAGCAAGATACAAACAACAGCGAAAAATGTAATAGAAAGATTTTTTTCTCTTAGGGTCAAAGTAACCTGCAAAGTAAAAAGGAAAGAGTATCTTTCTGAACATGAGAATCCAAATTTTTTTCCCTCACAGCAGTTTTCCCCCCACCTTGAATTCCTGCATTACCATAATTATTTGTATTTCCATTTACCTTTTCCCAAAACACAAAGAAAACAGTAAAGCAACATTCAAAATAAATTAATAAAAAATGTGCACCCAATTTTAGCATATCATTCTTAAGAAGATTTTTTTTGCTTCTTTTGTTATTTCAGTTAAATTTTAACATCTACCACTGAGACAAAGCCCCCAAGGCTTACAGGAGTTCAACTTTTCTAACTGTTTTCAGAGGAGAGACACATTGAAAAACAGGTCAAAACATGAATATGAAACCCAGACAAACCTGTAAGGATCCCTCAGGATTTCTACTGTAAAACATACTATCTAGTTTAAAATGTCAATATAATCCATCAAAGTGACATTTAAAAAAAAATAAAATAGATGAAAACAAAACAAAGATCTTTCACATTCTTTGAGGGCATATATGTGATCACAGAGAACAAAGCTTGGAGAACTGTGGGGTTTTGATTAATAATTTATAGCCAAAAATCCTTAATTAACTAGTAGCATAGACATTTATTATTATTTTTTAATCAGAATACTTAGGTTGTATTGCTGGATGGAAAGCACACTACACTTAATCTTTCTGCATTCTGTTGCAAGAAATGCAATATAGTGAAATAAATTCTTGGAATCTCTTTTCACTGAAGAAAACAGAAGTCCTCTCTATTCCTACAATGGAATAGAGTACATACCACTTTTTGTAATGTCCTATTGAACAGTGACACATCAGCAATTCTGCAATTCACCTCTGCACTCCCCCAGCAGGCTCAGGTGAATGCCACCTACTGAGAGCAGCATATCATCTAATTTATCAGTTCAGTCTCTTATCTTCTCTGTTCCTACCCAAATTCATCTTATCGGATCCGTCTCCTAGAAACCACAGATTCGGCATGGGAATGTCTTCACTGAGCTTGTCACTGTTCATTATCCATTTCACTTCTTTGCCACGAGGTTCACTACTTATTTTTTTTGTTAGGCCATGAGAATCACTGGACCACTCTGGTTTCACTCTGGATGGTAGCACAAGGTACACTTGGACTCCAACAAAGTGCTTTTATCTACCACCAGGTTGCAAGAAGGCTTCTTTTTTGACTGGCATTTTAATTTGGAAGGAAATCATGTAGAAATGTGGCAGTCTGAGTACTGAATATCTTTGCTCTGAATTTATTTGGTTTGCTTACTTCTGCTAAAATCTTCAGCTTAATTGTATTATGACTGGCTAGTACAGAGTGGCTCTCCCACTAATACCTCTTCTAGTAGGTCTTGTGTAACTGCTGAAATCAAATCAAAACCAGCGTCTTTCCTGTGGGTTTCTGAAGACTAGTTGTTCTGGGAAGCAGTCATTTAATGCATCCAAAAATTCTTTCCAAAACCCAATTTGATGAGGCATTTCTTCAGTCTACAAGTGAGTAGTTGAGAGCTATTACTATCTGCTCTAATTTTGCAGCTTCTCTAATTTCACTTAGTACAGTGTTTCATACTTTGGACCACAACACACTGGCATCTACTGTGGACAGTGGTCACTGAAACATCAAGACTATTGTTATCAGATGCTGGTCTAAGAAGAATGTTTAGTCTTAAGGAAAATGATCAAACAGGTCTCTGACAGTCATTGGTTGATTTTTGTTTGCACAAAGTATAAACCTGTTTCCAGTCCAAACTATAGGGTTGAAATTTTCTCTGCACATTCATGACTTCATCTCTGTTAATGGGACATCATCTACCTGCTGTTCAGGGAACATTCCTGGGCTCTGATTTTAGTGATTGCTAGTATTTTAGCATGCCATTGCTGAAATGAGAGATCCTGCTGCTGTGGAGCTACTGAGGCAGGTGATTATATCCATGATCTCTATATTCAGGTTCATAGGACAAGATGAAACAGTCCAGGAAATGAAACTGCTCATTCATGGAAGAAATTCACACACTAAATTTCAACACCAGTAACAGTCTGGACACAAGTAAGCCTTCTGCCATTTTGGCTAAATGTATGGCTGCATACACTTAGAACAGAGAAGCCCTAGGCAGGCTATGGGGTCTGTTTAGAACCTAAAGGTTAATTCTCTATCAACAGATGACTTTGTCCACCTGCTGCATCAGTTCAAGCTTCAGCCTGAAGAAAGGCCTGGATAAGGTGGGGTGAAACATTCCAGTCTCCTTTGGCCTCCCTCCTTTTCAACACAAGTGTTAAAAATAAACATGGTTACTCTACCTTTGAAAGGAGATGGGACTACTATTGACATTTACTTGCCTTTCCTTTCCCCTTTCTTGAGCTGGTAATTTTACAAAAGGGCAAATTTGTTACTTCCAAATACCAAACAAATTTCAGTAATAAAGACATGACAGTGAAAGAAGCTCCTGGAAACAGAACCTCCTAGGCCTGTCTAAAGCATGTCTTGAGGAAAGGAGTCATGTGTCTTCAGCTGCACTGGAACCACCAACACCTCCCCTGGGTAGTTATTCAGGGGCCCAGGGAGAGCTGCCCTCTGCATATGAAGGTTTTCTCTTTTGGCCTATCCAGGTCTCCTTTTAAAGACCTTCACTCAGATGAAAGGGATGCCGGCCACTCCACTCTGCTCCTCTTATGTAGTCAAGTGTTGAGCAGCCAATGAATCAAGCAGGTGATTCAGCAGAAATGCAAGCTGAGCACCACGGGAACCGGACTGGCTCTCATCAAAGTGCCAAGAGCCACTAGGCTAAGATTAATGGAAAAGTGCTAACTAAGAAATAAATTCCTTCCTGCAGGAATGTCTTTTGTCCCTGTGCCTGTCGCACTAGCAGATAGAGACACACACTGATCACTGTTTGATTTATTGTTGAAAAGTAAATGTAGGAATTCAATAAAAAGAAAGATATGCAACACTACACAGTGGAGAAGAGCGAAGAGTGGGGCACTACCCTTACTTTCCAAATTCCAAAGGGCACTAAAGCTTCTTCTGGTTTGTTCTCATAGAGTTTATATTTGCTTGCAGCATTTTTATTCCCTGAAGTATATAATTTCCCTGTCTTGCTGTACAGCACAGTATTTACATCCACACTAGAAGATAAACCAGCTACTGGAGCTACCAGAGTACTCTACGGAGGCCAAGAATTTGTTCACATAACTTACCACAGTTACACATTAGAGTATTCTCTGTCCCGTGGCTATATCTGGCAGCTTGTTCTTCACAACAAACAAGAATAGGTACAAAACCTACTGCTGAAGAAGCCATGCAATCACTGTCTAACAGACCCACAGAAAAAAGCAGTTAAGCAAATACTTAATTTACTGTATGAAGCTGAAAGTATTTCATGGAGGAAAACCACTACTATTTAGTTCCTAGCTCATTTAACTTTCAAATTACTCAAGCAATGTAATTTCTTCACATTTGAGATCCGATACAGATATTTTTCATAAGGACTAAGTAGCCATATTTTGGGTTAGATTTTCTACCCAAAAATGTAAACTTTTATCTTACACAATTTACTATTGTCTCATAGTTATTTTGCTGTTGTCTACTATTTACACTCCAGACAATGAAGTCAGTTTTGCCCTTTAATTTCCTTGAGGGAAGGAAGGAGGGGGGACAAAAAAAAAAA
This sequence comes from Urocynchramus pylzowi, assembly GCA_013397555.1. Classification (NCBI taxonomy): domain Eukaryota; kingdom Metazoa; phylum Chordata; class Aves; order Passeriformes; family Fringillidae; genus Urocynchramus; species Urocynchramus pylzowi. The sequence goes on along the minus strand of VZRH01003317.1, from coordinate 561,134 downwards.
CGACAAAAAAAAAAACGACAAAAAAAAAAACGACAAAAAAAAAAACGACAAAAAAAAAAACGACAAAAAAAAAAACGACAAAAAAAAAAACGACAAAAAAAAAAACGACAAAAAAAAAAACGACAAAAAAAAAAACCAACAAAAAAAGCGCGTATGAATACCAGAAGGAAAAATTTTCCATTTGTACTGGAAATACATTTTCCTATTCCCTTAGTGAGAATTCATTTTGGACACTACACACCACAGAAATACTCTCCATTTTTGAATTCTTTTTAGAACTCTTCTGTACACAGCCCAACAACATGGTAAATCTCCAAAGTATATTTGTGCCTTACTGGAGTTCAGGCAGCTCTGCTGAGTGTTGTGCAGAGACAAAAATCAAACTCTTGCTCTGTTTGGTTTTGGGGTTTTTTAATATATAAAAATCGGAATTTTAATAACAATTTGGATACCTTTTTGCAGCAGATGAGAGTGTTTCTTTTCTGGCAACAGAAACAGATGAATTGTGGCTTGTTTTCCTGCTTCCTGTACTCCCGTTAGTTATACATGACATCGAGATAGCTTCTCGGAGGCTTGGCTGACCTAGAAAAAAGCAGTATTAAAGAATGTAAGGTTTTACAGCTATATCCAAAGGTCCACATTAACAACAAAAAGCTCTCAGTTGTGGACCTGGTATCACACAGCAGCAGCATGAGCATTCAGGACAAACATCCAGTGACATATATTCATGAAACCTTAACCTAAGCAGCTGGACCTGGGAAACCTGGGACACTAAGGCAGGCAAGAATATGCTGTGATAGAAGTCAGTTCCTCTAGCGGTATGATGTCATGAAAGAATTATTAAGCTATTTAAGGGTTGTGATTCTAAGATTCAAAAAAAAAAAAAAAATCAAGATTTTCAGTTTCATTTCAGCTGCCCCTTCCATCTTAAAATATCTTTCAGTATATGCCCTATGGCATAGCTATTAAGTTTCTGATACTGCTCACTCTGTAGAACATCTGCCACATCCAGTGAACATTACAGACTCTCTCCAGGGACAAATCAAGAGCGTATATGCGAAGAAGGCTGTTGTCTGTCAGATGCCCACTTCACTCATTGCAGAAGTTAAAAACTATGCAATGAATGTGGGAGGGGATTGCAAGGAAGACAAGGGGGATCAAAGGCTCATCTATTTTCAGAGCTGAACACTAGCCTGACAATTAGCTCCCAGACCTGCCTGTGACCTGCATTCCACAGAATGCCAGTGAAATACAAGGCATTTTACCCGAACCTGATGTTTCATCCTTTCCCACTAACCGTGTCTCTCTTTTTGTGTGCCTGTTTTATTTCCAAGGTACTACTTGAAGCAGAATTTTGCCCCTTTCTCCTTTAAAGTGCTAGACTTGTACTTTTCCCTTCTGAAGTATAACACGCCCTGAGAAAGATCCCCAGGCTAATCTCACATTAAGCATCCAAAAATCAGTGGCCACTTTCGAGCCCCTCTGTGTCACACGCCCATTTCACAGACAGCAAATTTCTATTGCATCTCACAGGGTTCTCACTCTGACTTACACGGAGGACACGACTGACAGAAAAATAACAGGTCTGTGTTCGTGGAAGGCTTCAAACAGTGTGAGATAGATAAGGCATGAGGCCACATATTGAAGATAAAAGCAAGGAGTAAAACAGCAGTTGGGGAGAATCGACAGTTCTGTGCACAGAGGACAAACTCACACAGGTGCCTCATTTGAACACTACCAGCCATGTGTCACAGCACAGCTCTTTCAAGCAGGTTGAGCAGCAAATTGATTCTTATTTTAAACTACCACATCGTATACAAGAGATACTCATCAAGGGAGTATTAGATGTCAGAACTATATGGATGAATGCAGAAACGGGCTGGCCCACACAAACCAAACAGCACTTCAAATGCACCAAGCAGCATGTGATCACATCTGAAATTCTGATCAGGAAAGCCAAAACGAGCATGTGGAATATCCCAGACAGAAATAAGAATAAAGAAAGTCTGAAGAAAGTAAAGACACACTTAAAATCCAAAAAACACATCAAAGATCATTGTTCTTCCTAAAGTCTGTATAAGTCAATTTGGTATGATTCCTTCCAAGTGCTACTTCTTAGAGACTTTTATTTGCAACATAAACATTTGGAATATAAAATTTGTTTTAGAATTTGTTTTTAATATACTGCATAAAACCTCTGCAGCTCAAGAGATTTTTTTTTTGCCCCAAGTTATTCAGACGCAAGAACAAAAGCGCATGAGCTTAGAAAGCACATTTAATGTAGAAGCCTCTAAATTAGCTTCTTTTATTTTCAGTGACAAAGTAATCTTCTTTGTGGAGATGCATAATATCAAGGCCTATGATTCACTCTTGAACTTTATATGACCTTAACATCTCTGTCTGCTCATTGTAATAGATTAATGTCTCTCCAACCAGCTCTAGCCTGGCTTTCCAGAAACGTGAATCAGGAGAATCAGCAGTAATTCCCAGCACCGTGGGTAAGGCACTCAGTGGGATGTGTAAAGGACAGCAGTGCTACAAACAGGGCACAGGAACTTACTAAGATGGGGAACACACTGTCAGAGTGTGGAACACACTGCTATTTCTTTTATTGGCTACATCTAGAGTAATTCCCCCTGCTAGGTAGGGAAAGTGTTAGTTCCTGCTTATGTCCAGGGACAAAACTGATTACAAATAAATACAAATTACTCTACATCAGCATATACTCATGACAGGAATATGCAATGCTCCATGCAATGATGAACACAATAGCAATAAAAAAAGGGATCCAGACAGCAGCTTTGGGATTGTTTTCCAGTAAGGTGGGAATAGATGGTAGATTGGCAAAGTACTTCTAAATGACAACAAGTGACATGCAAAATCACGTTTGAGACTAAAATTTTTGAATTGAAGCAAAAACCAATTTTGCAAAATGACTAACAATTAAACATAACCCAGATTAAAAACTGTAGTGACATTTTTTTTTTAAGTGTCAGAAATATATCAGGCTTTCTCACACTCCAGAACAAAATCTTGGTCAGTCTGCCACACTCAATGTGCAATAAAATGTAAAAAAGCAAAAAAAAGCAGCAAAAATCCCCCCAACAAACAAAAATCCCCAAAACCCACTCTCAACAACCCTAAGAAACAAGACCCCTTCCAAATTCTCTATATACTGCATGTTAATTAGATAGTCAAAAAGTGACTTTAGAATACTACTTTTAAAGGGAAGAAAATCTTTAAATTAATAATCTGCAATTATAAGTAAAAAAAAAGCATTTATATTTTAAACCATGAAAAGGAAAGGCAAGTTTAAAGTCCTGTGCACATCCCAGGCAGTGAAACCTGGCTACTGAGAGAGAAACACAAGGGGGATCTTCCTAGCTGGGTCAGAAGTGCAAGGAAGCTGACCCACCAGTCCAAACCACACATCTTTCTTGGTGACATTTAACCCGGTCATCTCTGCAGTCAAAAGATGTCAAAAATTAACTACACTCTAACGTTCTCCACTGCAGAGATAATCCTTCATAGTAGTCAAGTGCTTTTGCTTCAGAGACTTGGAAATAATGAAGTGGCACAGGAGAACACAAATTCCAGATCAATACACTGAAACAACTGAGTTCTCCAGCACTGGGCTGCACACCTCTGCCAATATCATATCATAAGCCACCTGCTGAAATTTTTCAGACTGAATAGCACTTAGCTTTATCTGCTAGTTTGGAACAAAAGCCAGACATAAACTGAAAGTAGAATGAAAGGCAGTGTATGGTGACCAGGATTAAAGCCAAATTGTCAGAGATCAAAGTGGTAAAAATGTCTTTTATGGAACGGATTCATCTCTGTTCTGATAATTTTCATAGAATAGTATCTGTAGAGTTCAAAAGAAACCTTTTATTATCATCTGTCAAGTATACAAATGTGAGAATGAAAGATAAGTGGGATTAGAAAAAACAGACCCCAATAAACCAAAAAGCTATTTCCAATTCTTTATCAGCCTTGATTAGCTAACTGGGGAAAAAATGAAGCCAAGCTGTTAGAGAGAATGGTAAGTTTGAAAATGTGTGTCCTGTGATAACATGATAGCTTTTCCCTCCAAACATACTTACAAGGTGCTGGAGCTGAGAATCAATTAGTAATTCACTTTTCTTTCCAAACCCAAAACGTAGAATATTTTACATTAAAATGTAGTTGATTCTGTTATTAAATATATTTGCTGAAACAATTTCCTCAATATCTTTGTATTTGCTAATATTCTGACAGGTAAACTGCCTTCCTTACAAGGGAAAACCAAACACTTATTTCTCTTCTTCGGGTAATTTCAATTTAAGTAGCTGCAGATATTTTAAAGTTACTTCTCTGGGCACTTAATTCAAGTGGATTTAAAAGAAAAAGCTCAAGAAATGACACCTTACCCAAAAAAAAAAAAATTAAAAAAAAAATTTTTTTTGAATGAAGTTTTTTTTTTTCCCCATTAAGGCATACAATATCAAACCCTTCAACAACCTTAAACTACTTCACTTTCAGCAAAACATGACAAAGACTTCTAGATTATAAATATATTACATGCCACGGGGTTTTCTGCCTGGAAGGACAGAAAACCAATTTAGTACTCTTACTAAATAAGTGTACAGTGTGTGTAAATCTCCAGAGAGCCCACAGAGTGAGCTGTGGAAAAACAGACAGAAATAGTTATAAGTATAGCAGAACATAAGATTTTATCTGCACTTCCTTCCTAATAGAACAACATCAAAATCAATAGAAATAATGACAAATCTTAGACTTAGTTCAAGGTGCTACAATGAATTGCATAAAAGCAGCTAATTCTAGTCATGGCTCTGCTTCCAGACTTTCAAAGGATGTCAAGGCCCTCAGCCCACAGAAGATGCTGGCAAAGAAACAGCCTGGGAGCCCCAAAACTCTTTTCAAAGAGAGCACTGCATTCTGAAGGGTAGGCAAATATTTTCTTCAGCATTCTGTTTTATTCAACTACTTCACTTACATACTAAGAGTCAAATTTTGATTAAAACTTCTTAGGTTGAAAAAGTGTCCTCTTCTTCTACCACATGAAGACAGGTCAGGGTGAGACACTAGGTCTCAAATAACGAACAAGACAAATCAGGATAAATAGTTTTCTACCTATGGGTTATGCTTCTTCTGGCTTAATAATCAAATTTTAAGACAACTAAGTTTCCAAATTTTATTATAATAATTACAACCAGCTGAAAAAAATAAACATTGTTTTTGTATTTTTTAATGGAAGCCCAATTTCACAGATCTCAACAGACAGCTATCAAACATACATTATTTGTCATTTCCTGTTAAAAGGAAAGAACTACGCAAATAGAGGCATGTTAATAAGCAACATTTGAGAGTGTGCAGCTAATGCATAAACAACTTGAGCTCCAAGGGCATCTCTCCTATTAGGTAGATAAACTAACTTAGATGTTAAGAGTAATTAAATGTTTCTTTTTAGATTTTTATAAATAGTGACTTAACTTACATTTCTAACTTTAAATGATCCTCATAGGGATATAAAACTAATTTTTCAGGTTTTAGGGGAGCCACATCTCTGTTCTTAGGGCAGGCATTCTAAAACATGCTATAGGAAACTGAAGACTTGTTTGGCCAATTGCTCATTCAAATCACACAGCCCTTTTATTTCTCCCTTTTATCTTATTTTGCTATACTTTGCCAGAGGCACCATCTACATGCTCGACCAATTGCCAAATGGGCTAATTCTAAGCAGAGGAAATAAAATTTTAACTATGGTAATTTGAAACAATTTTATATAGTCTGGCAATCAAGTGATGAAAAAGCTACTCAAGTGTTATAAATATGGAGTTTCATTTGAAAAAGTTAGTAGCAACACTGAATTCTTCCAGCACTACAGTTCTTAGTTTGAGAAGCATCATGGAGAACAGCAGAGTACCACTCAAGGAAATTTGCTCACACTGTTCTAAAAGAAGTACACAGATGCACAAAACATACCCAAAACTGTAAGAAGCATATGGGAAAAGAATAACGATACACAACCGAAAATATTCTTCTACAATGAATAAGATTATTAGGTTACAAATCTTAAAAAAAACATCTCTCAACTCTGTTCATCACTTCTCCATCCTAAACTTGGTTTGGCTAGTTAGCGACCCTTCGTTCATTAATGTCCTCTAGATCCAAATTCTTTAAATAAAGAAACATATATGAAGAACATCAGAACAGTAAGTGTAACAGAAGAAAATAAAATATTCAGTTAGAGCAGAAGGCAGGAAAAAATTGTAAGAAATGCAAAAAGAACAGATGGCACTAAAACCAATACCTGGGAAATGCATTAAGACCTCAAGAGTATCATTATTTGTTATGTGAGCATGCAGCTTGCAGACTTCAATAGGACTTTTCCCATGAGTAAAATGACCCATATACAAGCTTGCCAGGTTAGTTTTAATACTGTGGATAAGAACCTATATCTTACCTCTACCTTAAGCATTTTCCTAGTTACACTTCTATTTTCTGTTTAACATTTACTGATTAGACAACACATACTCAGCTATTAGAACAACTCTGCTTATTGAATTGTGTAAAGACAAAAAACTCAAATCTGTCTTATGCTTTCATTAATGAAGCTTGCTGAACACCTGAAGTCAATTTTGTCAACATAAAAAGAAATTACTTAGTGAAATGAAGCCATTGTTGAGATAAGGTAAAAATTACATCTGAAGTACTTTGCTTACATGAGTGCAATGAGATGGAATTTGATAACACACACTATTTCATACAAGAGAAGGGAGCAGGGGAAAAAAGGAAAACTCAATGGGCTCCTCTTATAAAAGCCCACTGCACAAAGGAAAGAAAAAAATAAGTAAAAAACCCCCTACCAACTGCATTTCCAGTACATACCTGCTTTTCCAGATCCCTAAGATCACTGCTTTAAGTAAAATAAAATGCCTCACAGTTTGCCACTCTTCACTGTCATGGGAAACCCCCTCTGCAAACTGCCATCCACTATTCCAATTTCACTTTGTGAGTTGAATTTGCATATGAATTATTTAATACCAATTCCTGTCCAAGCAATAGGAAATATTCCTCCAAAGGTTTAACTTCTGTCAAGTCTCCTCATTATTTCTGAGTCCAGAAAAAGGACATGAACTCTTTGTTTCTCTACAAGCAGACAGCAGGTGTACTTTTTCAGGCACAAGCTCATACTCCAGTGAAATGATTAGTCTGAGATATTTCACTAGTGCCACAGTGTGCCACAAACTTGTCTGCACACCCAGAGCCTGAGGGATGAATTCTCCTGTTACACACATTTTGACACCCTGGAAGATTTTAATAGGTTTACCAGGCACCAGCTGTAAGCCAATCTATCTTGCTGGCAGCCACAAGTACCAGACTGCTTTATGCTTTCCTTTTCTTCAGTGTCCAGGTAATCTTTGTTTTTAGAACTTTTTGTGAATGCTAACAGCATCAATCATGCATCAATAGCAGAGGCATGTGGCAACAAGAGTGCAGAGCTGCCAAATGCAAATAATTTCCCACCAAATTCTTCTTACCAAGCCATCTATTTAAAAAGAAAAGAAAGAGAGAAAGAAAATAAATGAAATCCATAAACTCACCCCCACACTATTATCCTAACAAGCCCCGTAGCAGCTGGGGACAGGATCCCTTACCAAGCCTTTTCTCATTTCTAAACTCCAACACTATCTTTGCACCTGGTAATTTCTCCTTTGTGTAGTTATTCTTAGCTGCATGCAGAGATGGAGAAGCACTATCACAATTGCTTTATATTAAAAAGATTTGCTCAATTTAGAATAATTTTGCATTGGGAAGTTACGTGCAAACACTCCCAGCCTGCTTTTCTCTGTGAAGTACAGACAAGTGCTAATCCTGCTGCAATCCCTACTAGAGGTATTTTCCTCATACAGTATCTCCACTACATGCTTTACTAGGAGACATTAAGGTGCCTAAAAAATCTTGCCCTTTATCTTATCTTCTACAGTTCACAAATCCCTGAATGAAGAGCCATTTGCTTCTGAGACAGAGCTTTACAGATGAGATCCTAGGTAGCAGCCTCCTGAGAGAGAGCCCATGAATTAGAAATAAAAATCTATCCTGATCATGTGAATATTTTCACTGGAGACTGGACTAAGCTCAAAATAAGCATGTGACAGAAATGTAGAGGAAAAAAAGAAAAATAAAGATTTAAAGGATAATGCAAAAACTTTATCTTCAGCTATTGTTTCAATCTGTCAATCTAAAATAAAGGAAATTAAGAACAGAATTAGATCACCAGATGTGCCATGTAGACAAACTAGACAAAGGATGAAGAGACCACTTTTTTTCACTAAGTCAAGCCAACAACTTCAGAATAAGACAAAACAGTGAAAAATGATCACGATGGATTTGTCCCTTTCAGTGTGATTCAGTGTCTGCTCACAACACTGAAAAATGTATCTTCAAAGACACTGCTGAGATGACAAAAAGAAAAAAAAATTTGAGAGGTTTTAGAAAACTCATTTCAGCAATAAGTAGAAGAGCCACCCTTCAAACTAGGTTAGTAACCACCTTGTATTAAAACTCCTTTGTTTGATGGAAAGACTCAGGATGGTGTTTTCTGGTACTGTTACTCTTGTTCAGTTCTGTTTGTTTCAAAAGTATTCATCTCACTGTGTTGCCACACTTCAGATTAAACATGTCTCTCCCCATGTATTCAGAAGGACATATACACATCTATTCTCTTTACTCATTATTCATGTCAGTATGTATTTAAGGCTGCTGCAGAGAAAAATACTTCTGTGATTGCAAGCCTCAGCACTTTTTTGTAAAGAAAGTTTACCTATAATATTTTGCATTAAAGTGCAACTATTGTAATGCAGAAATCCAGATTCTTGACAGGATCACAAACACCAAAATGAGTTTTAGAGGAATACAGTTACCTTTTTAGCAATCTTGACTTGACTAGTAAGAGTCTGTTATATGCATGCATAATACTTCAAAGAAAACCTAACAATTACTTCTTTGAGTATTATTTTTATGGCAATTCAGATCATCTTCTAGTCCTACTTATTCAAAGAAATAAAGCATTTATCTCTGTTAAAACATTTCAAGAGTTTTTTGGCCATTGAAAGAATTTAAAACACAAACATCAAAAGTAGAACCTAGGGTATTGCAAAAAGCGATGTATGAACTTTTTTTAATCCCAAGTTTATGCTTCAAGTCTAATTTTAGTCTCTTAAAATTCCAGTCTCTGTATGTAAGCATTTTCTTCTGTATATTCTATATACAGCTGATTTCATGATTAACAGTGAAGTTAATGTGTTGTCTGGTGGTATTGTGTAATTGAACACAATGGGAACACATGCATCACCAATTAAATACAGAGCCAATTAGTCATAATTGATTTAAGTTCAGTGAATTAGATCATATATGGACATATCTGTCCCTGTTCCCATCTCTTTCTTCACAGTTCCATGCTGTTACCATTCATTTATAGAGATATAATATGACCAAACTGAAGACATTCCACCCTTTCTCTGCTCTGCCTCCCCCAAATACTTAGTTTATTTCTCACCAAACAAATGGACCTAGAGAATTCAGTACTGCCCCAAGACCCCCAGAAAGGAGATAGCCCCAAGGCATTTTGCAGAACACAGGAAGATTGCCCTGCCTGTACACAAAGTTTGCTGGGTGTTAGCTCCAAGCCAAAGGTTTTTAGCCACATGTTTGTGCACATCCCAGCTCCTCTGCATTTAAATAGGAAGAATAAGGCTCAATGGTGCACACGTTCTGCCCACAGTTTTTCACTTGGACATTTTCTTTTTCTCATAATGGACAGCAGACAGCAGAATGATTCAGTAAAAATATCTAGTAAAGCTTTATTTAAAAAGAGTTGGAAATAGAAGCTTCAATCTTGATGAGACCAGACATGCAAATTGGGTAGATAAAAGCTGCATTTATAAGCAGAGATGACAACAGTCGACCATTTAGCAAGCAAGAGAGAACGGCAGGATTCAGAGCCCAAGCCAATTAAGCATCATGACTTCCTTCCATCTGGCAGAGAGACTGCAAAAACACTTAATTAAGAATTTGATCCCTCTGTCACATCTAAAATAATTCAAACTTTCAGCATTTTCAGCCTATATAAAGCAGTCACCCCAACAAGCATAGGCTACGTTCTATCAGTTCAGTGTTACACTGGCACTGGTGTAATAGGTGCACTGCAAGACTCACACAGGGATTGATCCCAGAGATCTCTATGCTGCATGGTTTGATGTGGTTACAGGCAATTATGGTGAATTAAAACTGATTTATTTGAGATATGACCTAATCTTTTATATAATCAGAGACCTGATATATGCCAGAAACATACACAGTCATAATTCTCTTCAAATACACAACTTTAAGTTGGAGTAAGTTCAAAACTCTATTCAAATACTTCTCCAGAACACAAAATGAAATGTCCATGGGGGACTGGGGGGAAGGGGGGAATGAAACATATGAAAATTAGTGCAAAAAGTATCTAGTTTCTTTACTTTTAAACAATCCTACATATATCAGTGCTACAACATAAAAGTTACCAGTGACTAACCAAAAGAGATATTGCTGCTACATGGCCATTTCTTATGAGAGATCTACTTGTGGTGAGTTATCTCTGTTCTGGAACCAAAATTAACTACATTCAGAAAGCCTTCTTATTTGGTGGCAATGTATTTTGGTTTTTGTTTTGGTTATAATTTAGGAGCAAGAGAAAATGTAATCTTTAATATGCCCTTTCAGTTGACTAATTTCCAGGCAAAGCCAAAGCTGAGACTCAAAACTGTCCATAAGCCCCAGAACCTCCAGTGGCAGATTAACATTCCACCACTGAAATTAAGGAATATTTTCAGGGGTATCAAGAACATAAAAATGTTAGCAAACAACAGAATGAATAACCATATTTCAGATATCTCTTGGCTGTATATATTTAAACCATTATTATAAACCTAACCCCTCCAGCTCAAAATAGATCAGCCTTCCCAAATGAGACAGAAAAGGGAAAAAACAAGCGACCAGTGAAGAACATTCTGACATGATAACACTAGCCTGACTCTAGGAAGAGTTTACCAAATTTGGCCTTACCTTTACTTGGTGCTGATTTTCTCACAGAAGCTACATGGTCTTCAGAGATAGCAAGACGCCTTAGCACATCGGCCAAGGCTGCTTTTAGCACGGTGATTTCATCTTCTTGTTGCTGCACTCTCAGCTCCAGGGCTGAAAGACGGTCCTGGACATCGGAGGTGCTGGCAGCCGAGATGCTGTCATCTGTACAGGGGCAAAGCAGAGCAGAAAGAGGCATTGAAATGCTCTGTTCTGAATTAAAAGCCACAGAAAGAGGCATGTACAGCATGAGTACATCTGTCCCATCATTTTGAAATACTGAAGACATTCTAACAAACGTGTTCAGGCAAATAAGGAACGGATATTACGGCAAACATCTAATTAATGCTTCAAGACAGAAATCATTGCTAATCATTAGCTGAGACAGAAAGCTTAATGAGTGTGGACCTATTAAAACCACAAGAGAGAATGTGCTTCCTGTGAAAAACATATTTACAAGTAGAAGGAAGACTGAAATTAACCAAAAGGTATAAAAGGTAAAATTCTGCGACATATTCTTGTGGAACTGTTGAAGAATTTTAGCTGTGACTCTTAGTATTAAAGCAAGTTTCAAAGTTAAGAAAAAAGTCCACAGTTGAACATACAAGTACTGTTAACAATGACCTAATTGCATCAAGTGGCAATCTCAATTTAAATGGTCTAGATCAGAGTTCTTAATTTCTATTCCTTCTCTTTAACTTTTTTCACATCACCACCCTGGATGTGCCAAAAAACATACTACCTTGTAACACTTGGCCTGAAACTAAAAGAAAATAAATGCACTACAAAAAGGTTCCAAAAATCTGTTTGGCCACACAGAGATAGATTAGCATTGAAGGCCTAACCCAGCCAAATCTATTCTTCAGTGGTAAAAAGGAAATTACAGCTTCTGCTTAGTCTTTGCCTTTGACAGTTCTTTGCATTATTTCTGCCAAGCCAAAATAACACATAACAGATTTTTGTATTTGGCTGTTCTAATAAATCATAGGCCAATCACTTTAAAAAAAAAAAAAAAAATTTCTGTAAAAGGATATGTTACTCAATCACAACATACTGAATTCCTTACCCATCCTGTTTTAGGCTTCCTAAAAACTCAGTAAGGAACTTCTAATATAGCTTTACAAAAATTCCCGTGTATTATATAGTTCATTTAAGTTCATATTATACAAAATAAATACAGCAAAATTAAATGTAAAGGTAAATAGCTGTTATTATTACTGTGATTCCATTCAATCTAATGATTGATTTTTCTAGTGAAAATCTTTAATTTTCACTAATCTTACAAAGATATATTAAGGAGAAAAAAATTAATATAAGCCACAATCCTAATACTTTGATTTTCCCTAAAAACAAGCCTTAATCTTCAAAATACTTGCATAGGGGCACTTTCAAAATACATGTAAACAAAAGAAATACTGAGCCAAATTCCTCCAATGAATTCACTGTGGAAGAGATTAAGGAGTTTAATGCCAACTTCCATTCAGTTAAAACACGATACTCACTACTGAATGACCAAGAATTGAACCAACCAAAATAAAGCATCATAATTAATACTTTCACAATCCAAACAGAATTCCTACAATTAATCAGTAAAAAAACCCTAAAAACCCTTTAGTAATTAAGTGTATCCAAAATTATTATTGAACTGAAAGGAATATTTAAGGTTACAATAATAAACCAGCCCCTAAATGACAGTTTTGCATATTGTTTTAGTTCACTATTTGGTTAATGCAAAAGCAGAAGTGTACACTTCATGGTTAGTACTATATTCATTCTGGCTGATGAAAAGAACTGCAGGGGAATTAATTAATTAATAAGGTACATAATCAAATCAAGACCCAGAGACAACAGATTAGGACTCAACAAAAATACATTAATTACCACCATCCATAACTGTACCTCCCCATATGTAGAAAACTGATTTTAATAACTCCATAGCACTCTCATCAGGAGATGATGATACCATCCAATGCTCTCTCAGCAGGACTTTACAAACCCAGACCCGTGACACCTACCCCAGGTTGGGAAGGACTGTGTAAGATTCTTTTATTAAAACCTTCATGTTTAAAACATAAGCCCTCATCTGTTTTAAGGAGATGGGAAAAGTTCCTACATGCACACCCACCTATGCGGCATACAAAAGGAAACCAAGGTAAATGTACCTTCTTCATTAATCCATGAAGAAAAGCTGTTACTTCAGGAAAGCAAATAGACTTAAAATACCATATCATTCATATTTCTACTATCCTGCAAGTATTAGCTGCAGTGGACCAGACAGAATGAACACTCCAGAAAAATATTACTTTCAAAATATTATAAACTTTTTAACTTCTCTTACACTGAGTAGCAGTCCAAACAGAAGTTTGACATTTCCTTAAAAAAAGAGGAGGGGAAAAAAAAGGGGGGGAAACTCCCCCCAACTTGTTTTGCTTTTTGTGTTGGCCAAAATCTTCAATTAATAAATATTATCCATTATAATGGATAAATTATGGATACATTCCCAGGCTGCATAAATATACAGCAGATCACTATGAAACACTTGTAAAAGGAATAAGTAGCTATGTCAAATCATCATTTTTGAAGCCAAATATTACTGTGCTCCCTGTGTAGAGTCCAAACAAGAGTAATTACCAAACCAGGAAAGGCTCCACTGCTGATCAGTCTCTCTGATGAGCACAGAAGCAAATGCTCTGCACATCTCTGGACATCTTCATTTCCCATGAACTACTAACATTGACCAGACTGCTGCTGTTGAACCCCAGCACCCCAAATCTGGGGCACATTAGCTGCCTGCTGCAGGTCCCAAAGGCACAGTTATGTCACTGATTAGAACCCTGAAGAACAGCAGGAGAGCCACTCTTCCTGCCCTGTGAGGGTGAGCTGCAATGCTTTGACCGCCTCAACACATCCGATGAGATGGCAGAGGAGCTGGCCAACGCTCTCCTCGGTCAGCTGAGCTGGGCAGGCTCAAGCCTTGGCACAGCACAGACAGGCAGAAGGACCCTCAAACTCAGCTTCAACCCAACAGCTTGTCAGAAATGGGAAATGGGACATGAGGAGAAGGCCAAGAAGGTTGAGCCACTCAGCTGATTGCAAACCAGGCAAAGCAATGTGCCCTGTTGTACAATGGGAGGCTCCAAACCATCAGTGGCTGCTTTGCATTGCAGAGAGGGCACAGGAGACACAGGAGACACTGAAAGAAGCTGGAGAGCAAGAATATCACCTCAAAATCAAGACTAACTCCCTTGATCAAAGAATACAGTAGCACAGATGGAAGACATTTCACTGTTCTTTATCATTCTACAGAAGCAGCATCTGTTTCAAATGATGACAACCATATATTACCCTGGCAACTATTAGAGAATTAAAACTAGTAATTCCCAACCCAAATATCTCATCCATTACAGCAAATATGCAACTGAATTCCAACATGCCCTTCTTAGCAGTGTCTTGAAAAGTAAATCACCAGGGATTATCTTAAAAGAAGATGCCCTAAAAGTAAACAAAGCTGGAATCCATGAGATCATTCTGACAAATCTGCACAATTACACCTTTTCTTCACAGAAGTTTTCAAAATCTCTTCCAGATTTCTTCTTTCATTTAAAACATATTTTATAATCTAAAGAACTACTTCAAAAGAAGTTCAAGCAAAAAAAAAAAGAAAAAAACAACCCTTCCTTCAAGGACATGCCCTCCTCCTTCAGAGAGGAAACAGCTCTTATGCAAGAACGAAGTAAGTCAATGGGAAGCAAAATTCCATCTCCTCCCTTCCTCTTCTCCCACTCCTAAACATCTGTCCTTTCCCTTGTGCTGACATAGACATGCATCTATCCAGGCCTTCCATAAGCTGCTCTTCTTTTATTAAACCAGAGGGAAATTTATTAAAAAAGGAAAACCAGTTAGGCAAACAGAGCAATTAATTTTTAAGTGCAGTCAACTATTGATTCAGTCTTTTGATTAATTTAAAAAATACCTTTTTAGTTATCTGGTTATTCTTATTATAACCAAGCATCACCATTTCTGATGTGCTGGTTGTGTTTTTTAAGTTTTTGATGACTTATGCCTTTAAAGAACATACTGGGAACAAGGTCCAGTGTGGAAAAAATCCACCATCTACAGTGCTCGCTGGTAGTAGTGAGGAGACATCCACCCAGATGTGAATCTAAGGTACTTCAGTCTTAAAAACTGGTTTAAGGTAAGAGTACTGGCACTTAAATGACAGTAAAAACATGCTAGGTCTAACCATACAGTATTACAACTTTCAAAACAAGATGTTCTGTTATTTTTCATAGCTCATCAGTTTGATTTTTTTAATTTTAACCAGGAAAACATAAATTCTTCCCTTGCTTTTGGAGTAAGAAGGGAAATACATCAGATGTTTATATTCAGGACTCATGAGACACAAGGATAACTCTAAAAATGAGGGTTCATTTCTCATAATCAATGAACAGCACTGAACAGACAGGTTACTTTGTGTGGGAGTCCTCACAGCCACAGGCAACAAACCACTCCTAGCAGATCAAGCAAAGCAGCAATTCAAACTGCCCCTTAGCCTGGGCCAGGAGCTCCAAAAGGAGTATCCAGGACACAGTGATGGTACTTCACAAACCTTCCAAGCCACGTGTCACTCCTCACATTTCACCTAGCAGGTATGTGAGGGTACCAGCATTTGAAAAACATCACCCTTCATCATTTGCTGCCTAGGAGAATGTTGAACTGGCTACATTTGAAAAAAAAAAAAACAACTTACTACTGAACTGTCTATTCTGGGCCCCCTCAACAAATCCAGAGCATCCATTATGACCCCTCTGAGTCAATTCCTCCCAGCTTCGACTAAATCTAAGTAAGGAATTAATTTCAGACGTAAGCAGCATTTCAGAAAAACAAATTCTACAAACTCCAGCCCACGGAACTTTAAACCATGGGGTGGAAAATCCTATGTTTTATCCAATAAAGCCACATAAGCCACAGGTAACTTTAAACCCCTGGCTGTTCAGGCACCCACAGCATTTTCTATATTTTGCCCAGAGTGGTAAGAGTCTTTTATTAGGGAAAAGGAACAGAAATTACTGGGAGGACTGCTATAAAGATCTGGCTGACAATTTCAGGAGACAATTGCCCCCAAGGAACCTTTTCTCATGAGGACCATGATCTGCTCACACGTGAGGCAAAGTATGTATTTGTATAACTTCCAATTTTTGTTCTAAAGAGCACTGAAAAATTTGACTCTGGATGAGGCTTATATTTCCAGAGATACCAGACAAATTTATTTTTCCTACACATTATGAGAAAGAAAACTCTGCAGCTTTCTGTAGATCATCTGTCTTAAGAGTAGCTTATAAAAGGTGCAAAGATGAAGAATTATATTAAAATCTGTAATTCATAATTTTCAACAACAACAACAACAACAAAAGTAGAATTAAGGCTCCATGCTTTTGCTCATAGTGTCTCCTCCAAATGCCAGCACATGCACAAATTAGCTCAGTTTTGTAAAGGATATGAGTCATGGAAACAATCCAAGAATGGGAATTAAAGCACACAACATGAACACAGAGGATTCAAAGAGATCCCCCACAACCTATATTATCCTAGAACCTAGAGCTTATGGCATGGAAGTGGAGTGGGAAGTTCTCCCCAGCTCTCCCTTCCTGCAAGTACAAGATTCTGGACTTTAACACTCTCAAGTATCTCACACATCTTTGGCTTCCTTTGCTAGTTTTTCATTATTTTCCCTAACCTTCTGGTTTTCCTGCACCAAATTAAAACCAATGCACTGCTTGACCTCACACCTGTTACTGGTGACAAAAGCGTAAATTCTTTATTTCCTTTTTAGAATAACATTGCATATGTTCTGAGATAGGTACAGGTAAGTCACTGACTGTAGACAGTGCATTATATTAACATTTCTACACTAGCTAAACCTTAAATTTGTCTCCTTCAAAGACATTTCTTCAGGTTTTCAGGAAGAACACATTGTCACACTCCACTCATTTACTCAGGATTGATGCTGCAGGAGGACCATCACATCAACCAGACTGTCTTCCTTGCACACCTCATGAGATTTTTAAATGTTTCATACACCGTCTAATTTTACCCCCTACAAGTAGTTAATAATAATAAAAAAAGATATATTACTCTACATTAGCCATTCCACAAACCATTTTGATCAGAAGCCCACAGCAAGCAGTATTTTATTTGTCTGTAGATGATCCATGAGATGATTTTGCTGAAGCCCAGGAATATTCTGAAGTGCAACAGTTGCTACTGGCCTTTGATACTGTGGACTGCTTTATGGTCACTTTGAAGCACGTTCATGTCCGTGAGCCTGCATCATTACATTATAAAGAACATGATCCATGTTTTCAAGCAACTTGATTTGAAAGGGTTGTTCTGACATCTAAGATTATTTACCACTTCATGTCTAACAATTACTAGCTCTACTTGTATATGCTAGACAGATTTGTGCACATAGGCTTTTGTATATTTTTATTTTCCTGACATGAAAAAGCAAAGGAAGGCGAAAGATAAAAAGATGACACAAAAACATCCTGACAAAAAATAACCCAATAATAACCAAAAATTGCAGAAAATAAAAATGTTTCTGTAATAAGCTTGTGCATCTGCTGCTGCAAACACTCAGTTTTACTACAGATAATCTAGAAATACATCAGCATGAGATTCACAGGGCACAGCCCCATCCATACTGTATTTGATCAACATGAGTGTTCTGCCTGCCTAAGTTTCCAGTAACTGTATAACTTACTGGGCACAAAAATTTTGTATTTCATACTTGCTGATACTAGCTTTGATAGGCAGACTGAAAAACAGAACAAACACTTACAGACATTTCTCATATTTGACAATGGTATCCATTTGATTACTTGAAGAGGCAGATAATTATGCAGGCACTGCCTCATATCCTTCCCCAACTGCTTATTTCCTATCAGCTCCACCTCCACTGAGATGCATCTCCAGAGTAAGACCATTCAAGGGTTTTTCCCCACCCACTGCTTAAAAAGCCTTGGGGTTTTTAAGTACTTTTCTTCCCCTAACATTGCTTGCCTCCTGATATTGCTCTTCAATGCTTGGCCTTCAACACGCAAGACAAGCCCTTCCTCTGCCAAAATACTGTTTCTGCTACACATCAGTGACCTCTACACTCCACAGACAGAATCCACAGAATCCATAGTGGCTATGGGCACCCACTTGGGATCCCCCATATAAATGGCCCAGCAGCTATCCCAGCCACCCCAAGCCCTTACCAGTATTTGGTGCTGCCCCATTTTCATGTCACAGTGAGGAGAGGGGCAGGGGGCATCTTTTCTAACACAGAGGCTTGGAAATTCACACAGAAACCAGAGACAGCTGCAATAAACTGCTCTACTGTAAGTTACACATGCATTAACACTTTAGAACATGTAGATTAGTATTCCTTCACTGGAAATATTTCATATTGTGCAAGAAGTGTTAGAATATTTCCATGCTAAAATGCTAATTTAAAAGTGACAAATTAAGTGAGCATGATGTAGGTTAACCCCCATCTCCCCTAATGCCCAAACTCATCTAGCTAAAATTTTCTAAGAAAACAACTTTTCATATGCTGAAGAGGGACCACATTCCAAAAGTCTTCCTCTTCACTGAAGGCTCAGCCACCACTCACCTCCCTGCACCAAAAGCAGATGGCACCCAAGCCACCCTATGGAGAAACTCAACAGGCTTTAGCTCTGCAGGACAGAGACAAAGGCAGCCACTGCCCAGGGCGCCAGGACGGCCACAGCAGGACACCAAGAATAGGAAAGCATCTCTCCTGCACTCCCAAAGCCTCACTGCACAGGAGCCTGCATGCTGTGCCTAACCCAAAACACCAGACTTCAGTGTGGAAAAGTGCTCAGCTCTCACAGGTAAACCCACCAGGAGCAATCGGGCTTTGACATGTACAGGGCAGTCCTTCCTATGCACTTTGACAATCAAGCCTTTCTAATTTCAATTTAGGCGACTACTTAATCAGAAAATTAGGTAATTAGCAGATGCTTTTGACCTTAATCTCTTTTTAATGTCACTCTTCATCTGTTAAATGAAATGAAATTCATCATCCCACACTGCCTAAAGGTTAATTAACACTTGTGGGTTGTACCCTAAGTGCTACCCTAAGTGCTGTAGCAAGGTCAGTGTTTAAATGCATGCAATTTTTCAAGAAGCAAGATTAAGAGCCTTCCCATAAAATAAGAGAGAGACACACAAAGAAAATAAAGTTAACTCAAAATACCAACCAACTGCTTTTATAGGAAGAATCACCTTTTCCGAGTTCTAACTTGGAAGAGACTATGACCTCCTCCATGCATCTTACTACCTATATGACTTCAATATAGTCTTGAAGGACGACCCTAATTCTGACTTTTAAGTTCCCACTTGGAACACTCTTTTTAACCTTATGTCTTTGGATGCACAAATCTACAAAAAGATGGAAGCATTAATTGCCACTGATCTACCCAACACAATGAATGATAACCACAGTCAGGTTCAGACAAAACATCACAAAGCCCAGCAAACGCACAGAGTTCACAGAGGAACATGGAACCATCTGAACCATTGGTTTTCCTGGAGTACTGGGCAAACTCATTTGCACAGAGCTACCAGCAGTTATGTGGCAGGCAAGGAAGTTGGTGTGGAGGCTTGTAAATGGAAAGGGGGGAAGAAGGAGGAGGGAAGAAGAGAAAAAAAAAGAGCACTCCCAGTAATCTCGGATTCTTCATCTCTCTCTGCACCCCTCCCTCCACCCAGTACTACTTATTTTTAAATACTCTTGTCAGAGTGATGGTGCTAATTCATGCTCACGGAAGTGTCTATATATTTAGAATTTTTTTTTCCAGAATTTAAGCCCCAATTCATACAGCTTACCTCTGATTATCCAAGCCCTATTTCCAAAACACAAACTTTTCTAGTAACACGTGAATAAATCCAAGTTTGCGAAACACTCAATCTTTAGATTGCAACAACGCAGGCAAAGTCCAACATTCCCCAGTACTGGCAGCACATCTCCTCTGCTGCAAAGCATCTGAATTTAGTAGTACCAACATACTTTCAATCTAACACTTATGGCAATCTTCCATTATCTTAAATATTTATTGTTTATTTGGGCAACTAACTTAACCGTATTTTTGTTTGTGGTATGCTTTTAACAAGTACGTTTTTGCCCTAGAGGAAAGAAGTTTCTACTCTAAGATAGCTATATTCTCATCAATTCTAGAGTACCATTTCAGCAGCAAAACAGAAAAGCAATGAAATCATTAAGTGAGATAACATCAGGCAAGGCAAAATAACCTCTTCTTTTATGGATACATTTTATTTTGTACCATGCAATGTTTACTTACAAAATTCTACTCATCTCAAATCCTGGCACACAAATGAATAATCTCTAGTTTCTGTTATCTAGAAATCGAGTTAGACATTATCCCTGTAAATAAAAGTGTTGGAACATTTCTGAAATTTTTTGTATTGGCTGCTTCATCGTGCTGTGCATTTCTTTCCCCCAGGACTCATAAATATCTAATTTGTAACATCAAAAATACCACCGTACAAACCGTTTCTTTGATCTTATTCTGTGCTATTCTAAGCCAATCTATGGTAAGTGCCACTATGCAAAACTCCATCAAGAAAAATAGAAACCTGGCCTGCAGTATTAATTTCCTTTACCAAAGAAATACGGACCTCCTTCTCTCAAAGCAGTCATCTACCCTGCAGGGAAAGCCTTCCCTTTCAGCACTGCTGGAAAAAGCAGGATCTGAACATTTTTCTGCTCAGCAGAAACGTGCTTACCCCAGAGGAGAGGGAGGCACCGGCGCTGGCGTACACAGCGTTATTTCACGGCTCTTATCGCGCCAAGTCACAGGACACGGCGATTTCAGATAAAGAGAAAACCTGTTTTGAAACAGACTCACCAAATCACTGCCTTATCTTAGTTTTCTGGTATTTCAGGTATAGGAATTCCTTCCACTTACTCACAGCCCTATGTGGAGCTGCTTTATTACCTCTCCGTGCCAGAGCCCATTCAGTAAAACGCCAACTGTGAACTTCCACTCTGACAAGCTGAAGTGACCTTGAAGGGCTACTGTCTCTCTTTGTATCTTCTTATCCAAAACCTAAGGGTGACAATCTGCTTCCTCCCTCAGAAAAAAAAAATAGCCTGTAGGAGACAAGCCTTCTGGTGGGAGTATTCATTCCAGCACTCCAGGTGGGAGTATTCATTCTGCTGCAGCAGGGCTGGAGCAGCCAGTTGTGCTTGCAAGGCCGCCATGCTTCGTCCATCCCCCTGGGCAGCATCTCCTGCAGAAGGCACCCCTCATCCCAGCTCTGCCATACAAGTGTCACCCTCCCTGCTGCAGGGGATACCATCTCACAGCCATTCTACCTCTCCTGCAAGTAAGCAAGAACAGACACAAGGTTTGGTTTTGATATTTTTAAAAATCTACTGTTTCTTAGGAATATGAGACTAAAGCTCTCTAATCATAAACTTGATCCAACTCAACATTTGCAACAGCAGCAAAATCCTGCTTTTGTTTACCTCCACCAAGACGTTTCCATAGCTTCTGCAACTGCTTGCAGCTTTGGTATTAAAGGAACATCTCTACAACAGCTCATGTTTACTCCAGGTGGAACCAAATCCACAGCAGTTTGGTTTGGTTGGGTTTTTTTGCAAAGAAAAGAACTAACCCATCTCCATAAAGACCAGTCATACTACAGACACAGCTAAGCTATCTGCTTGATTTCAAGAATAAAGCACATGGCTCCCACACAGCCAACCTGGAAGATGGTATCTACAACTACTCATCACACGTTAGTCACAGTCTCCAATTCGGTTACTACACAAGAGGAACTAGTGAGAAATAAACGGAATATCTGCACACTGTGTGTCAGAGAAAACACAAGCCAGAGAGCAGTAAGAAGTATCTATGCTGGTGAAAGTCAACAGCCACCCTCAAAAAGGGAGACTGAGTATAAATACAATTAAACTGACTGGCTCTTTAGCTAAGATCTTTTGTTTTGCTATGTTAGCAGTTAAACTGCCCTGGTGAAGTAACAGCTGTAAACAAGTTGTGGGTGGAAAGCACTGCTCACACCTTTCCTGCTGCTGTGGCTGCTGCTGCCTGACAGGAGACTGACTGTCCTGTAACACACTGCTTCTCAAGAGCTGTAGAAACATCAATATTAACTTCATTATTTTGCAAAGATAGTCTTTTAATTCAGACAGCAGACCTGTCACCTAGTGTTGCCGCACTCTCCTTAGCAAGGACACTATCAACAAGTTCCCACAAATGCCCTATAAGCAAATGAGGTAGTTGTGAAATGAAACAGATTTAATTCATGACAAGGAAGAACTCTTGAACAGCATGGCAGACATCTCTATGTGTGACTACACATCTATTTTATAAGGCTGCAGTTAGGCCGCTTCTGCAGAAATGAATACATAAAAATGAAGCCAGTTTCAATCATAATATCAGTTGCTAATCCTGGCACTATTACACCTAAAATGGAAAACTCCCCAGAAAAGGGAGGAATTAAATCTTACCTTTATTTAGGCCAAACCACAAAGCCGATTTCAGAACTGAAGCAAAGCAAAGCAAACACAAACACTCGGAAACAGTGATACATGATGCTACAACTTCCCAGAGAAAAATCAATCACTGAACAGAACACTTTGGTTGGCATAGGCAGGCTAAGACCTCCTAAAATTTCACCTTGAAGATATTTTATGTAGAAGTTCTACACAAAATTAAAGTATCACAGTCACTGTTGATGAATCACATATATGTGTGCATGGGATTTGCTTAAATGGGAAAAACGCCTTTCCATAAGGATACTTCTTCCTTTCTTCTCAAAGGACCCTGTAGGGAAGCACCTACATTCCTACACATCCTGTGTGGAATGTTTGCCAAATTCTGTACACTCAAAAGGGATATATCTAGCAAATTTGCTTAAATACATCACATTTTGTATCATAAACAGATTACTTATCTGATCTTCCTATAGATGGGGTCTCTGAAGCATAAAAAAACCTTCAGGTTTCTTTTCCTAGTATTTACTATAAAGTAACAGTTTTTAGGTAGAAAACCATAGCCCTGCAAATAGCAATAGTTACTGATCACAGATATGCCCAGTTTACAAATACTGCAAATGCTATAAATACTTGACAGGAAAACAAGACTTGAATATGGGTGGGAATAACTAACAGCAGTGTCACAAATTATAAGTAAGTTGCATTTTTTTCCCATTTACTCCCTTCTTCCTCAAAAATAAAGCATTGATCAATCAAGAACTGATGACACTCAAAGCCACTGCAGAAAGAGAAATTTTTATTTGCTAAAGGACACAATTTAGAAAAAAAAAGCAGGAACATTTTTCTGCAAAAGTACTTGAGCACCAATGCAACTAGAGAGCCTCTGAATTGCCATTCAACCCACCACTGCTAATCAGCTGTCGGTCCCTTGCAGACCTATGCCAGAGCTCTTCTCTGGTTATCACTGGGTAACACTTCCAGCTTTTTGTACCAGATCAGGAACAGCAATGCTAGGTTAGGCCTGCCTGAAACCACAGAAATAAAGTTTACAGATTTTTACTAATACAGTTCAACTCATAAAGTGAAAAGTACACTAGAAAAAGCTACATATTGTAGGTCTCCAGTGTTTGCAATTCAGTTTCATTCTCTTTTTTAAACTCTGCAGATTTGTATTTGTTTGATAACTGTGGGGGGAACAATCTAAAGCCAAAAAGATAATAGTTACTCTGAAGGCAGCTATTATCTTAAACCACTGAATTATCTAGTTTATTCCACTAATGCTTGTGTTTTAGGACTGATTAATTCCACATACACTTACTAAGCATTAGCTATGCTAATTCAGCTATTTATACATATAAAAGAACCATCCAGGAGGATACTATTTCCACATAATACTGCCAACCAAAATAACAGGATCTTTCATGCATGAAAAAATACTCCTCCCACCAAAACAGAATACAAAACAGGAACAAAATTATTTTATAACTTTTCAGCACCTTCTAACCTTTTGCATAGTCTTATTTGATGACTTTTAATTGTAATTTTAACAAAATATGGCTTTTTGGGCTGCAATGTGGGGCATGGCCACATAAATCAGCAGGGAGCAAGCCCAAGAGAGAGTTAACAGCATCTCAGCTTCCATGCTGTAACTACTCAAGCACACTGCTCTTACTCAAGACTAAATGCCAGCTTGTTTAACCTACTAATCCACATTTACTAACCTACTGTGTCAACACGCTCCAAGTTCCCGCCTCCACTTAGCCCACTGCGACTCCCGTGCAAGCCCACACTCTAACTAGGTGTGACCATTCTTGCAGCCTGCAAGCTTCACAGGACAAAGTTCTCATGCCAGAGCGCTCCGTGACACGCAACATGTATAGCTGGGGGAGCTGGGGAAGACTTCCCAGAAAGGTGGAGAGGACAAGTGACCCTGCCACAGCAGGGCCAGGAGCACAGCTCTGCCCCCCCGCTGAACAAAATTGTAACAAAACAGTTAGAATTATTTATAGTACAGACAGAGCGATATTTTTAAAAGTTTGAACTGCATCCTTTAAAGAAAAAAGTTTGTCAAATTGTTTTTTTCTTCTCAGCAGTTTTTCATTTCATTACATGCCTAAAGGTTTCCTTGATTGCAAAAATGCATAGAATATTGTGAAGATGGGCAATTAGAAGATTTCTTCAGTGAAAGCCATTAGATGATTTCTTCAGTTCAATGTTGTTCATAAATAATCATTCAAGACTCTGAAGCTGAAAGCAAGCAGAAACACTGGGAGACACTGAGTTTGTTTCTTTACATTAAGATCAAATCAAAAAACAAAACAACAAGTTGTTCTAATTTTAGTATTGATTCAGTCTGTAGTACTGTCTTGGGCATGGTTTCATTTGTTCTTAAGCCAGTCAAACTGTGGGCTGCTGCTAAAAGGGGTAATCTTCCTTGAAGGATCAGGCTGCTTCTTCTGCCCCAGTATTTGCATCAGGACATTATTTTTGGTGGCTACCTGATAGAAAATTTTTTTCACCCCCAGTTAGTTTTCAGTTGGATCAGCTCACTGGCCAGCTCCTGCCAAACTCCTGCCCAACAGCCCTCAGGGCCACTTTGCCACCACACACACAACATAATCCCAGCACAGAAATTGCACACCATCAGTGCAAACCACTCAGGGCAACACCTGCAGCACTGATTTTTTCACCTCTATCATCCAAGAGAAGCATAAAAAATACCTTAATGCTCAAGACATTATGGCATTTATTTACCAAATAAGTCAAATCATGCAAAAAACCTGAAGGGTCAACTCAAACCATGGGTTCTCATGGAAGTGAACACACCCTTTGATGCACTTCATAGGTATCAGAAATTAGACCATGGATATTACCATGGTTTTAAACGCATCTGAAGAGCTTCACAGGCAAACAAGGGCAAACCCCAACAAATTCATGCAATTTTAGAACATACAAAGAACAAAAAAGGTGCTGGAAGATCAAAGCAAGAAGACATGTCACCTAAATCCTGTTTTTATGATGCATAAGGGCATCTTCTCATCACGCAATAAAGAGCTGTGACTAATGGCTGTCATGTCTGGTAATTCCTTCTTCCCTGCTCACAGGGCAGGAGCTGCATGTCCAGCACTTTTCCTGTATTTCTTTGCAAGTTCTGCTCTCAAAGCTGCTCTGGCTCTGTGCAGAAGGAGCAGGTTGAAGAAGCCTGCTGCAAGAGGGAAGTTTCCAATGCCACCTCTTTCCTGCTGAACTTACTTCTCTGTGTCAAGCAGGGGTGTGATGTAGGGTTCATAAAGATACTTTTTTTTAATCGGGTCATTACTCAAAATTTGAGAGCAAAGACTTGGTGCTAAGAAAATGCTTGTAGTCTGAACCTGTCTAGCTGACCTTTAATGACAAGTTTGCTGCGTCAACTCCACCTCTGACATTTCACCAATTTTGATACTTCAGCAGCTTCCAACTGTGGCTTGCAGTTACTTCAACTTGCAATTACATTCTGCAACTGCTAAAAAACGCTAACCATTACCCTGCACAAGTCACTATTATGCCCTCAACTCCCTTCTGATGACTAATACATGCTCCTAGAACTGCTGGGAGCCAGCTAGAGATCTTAACTGGCAAAACAGAAAAAAATGTTACCCAAAAATGATACTACAGTTTTAAAAGGTAACTATGAAGTTAAGGAAATGAGACTTCCACTGAGGCATGGTACTGGGCTTCTAAATAGTGTGAGATGAAAACCTCTCCCGACCTCTACAGCATTTGAAATTTTATGTTGTGTACACATAGCACTGCATGCACTAGAAAGAAAAAGGCTCCTGTAACACCCAAATACTTACAGCACAGTCCCTTATGTCAGATACTAATTCAAATTAAATACTTTTGCACCAGCACCTGTGCAGGGAAGCAAGGCAGCAGGAACAGCAGTATGTGCCAGCCACTGTCACTGCCTGCCAGCGAGGCAGGTGGCAAAGCCACTGCCAGTCGAGGTGCCCTCCATGGCACAGTGACAGCCCCTTGCCAGAGGCACCAAGCCCAAGGCAGACTCAGTGCCACCCCCAGAGTAACCCTGCAGAGCCACAGACAGAACTCCACCTTTGCCATCAATGTCTCCAGCAAGTGGCCAACCCCCACTGTGAAAAAACCCTAAACTCTCTACTAGTCTTAACATTAAAGACAAGTGCATATAAATCAAGAGTCTGAAAGCAGTCAAGTTTAAAAATACTAGGATGTTGGAGTTTGTTTGGTTTTTTCCCCATTTATAAATACCAATTTCAATGCCAAGTGTCACTGGAGGCAAATATTTAATCTAGAAGCATGCCAAGTGAAGATTTGTTTGCAGGTAAATATTTTCCTGGGTCAAACTGAAAATTTCTATCCTGATCTGTATGTCTGAGATAAATTCCAGCCCATATCCAAATTGATAGCTATCCCCTTCCTAAGGGACATGTCTTTGCCTTAGCTTTAATTATAATAGGCTAATTAGAAAAAGGAAAAAAAAAAAATAAAGTCTTTCCTACTGACACCAGACAAGCTTTTGAAAAAATTTGATTAAGCTGCCTATCAGGACTTGTATCCCATATGTTAAAAGGAAATGCTAGTTGTTTAATACTGAATTAGAAATTAATTTTTAGCTTTGGCAAGAAATGGGCAATGAGAAGTATGTACAATGACACCTGTGCACAAAACAAGTCACAATTAAAGGTAGTAAAGTTCCTATGGAAAAGTGTATCACCATAGGGTACTTATTTAAAAAAAAAAATTAAATTATACGCAAAACCCTCACATGAAATACCCTACTGTTAGTACAAAGCCTAAAGTTCCATTAAATAAAGCAAGAATGAGCATGTATAGCCCAACAAAAAGAAGAAAAAAAATATACTCACTATAACTTAATCTCAGGCATTTCCATACTTGTTACCAGTGCAAAGTTGCAAAAAGCCCTCAAGGCTGAAGTTAGAAATTTCACAGGAACAAAGCACTTGCTGATTCTCCATCATACCAGTTTCTTATCACTCTAACTTTACACACAAGCCAACACACAGTCATTGGAAAATCTGATATAAAGGTATATTAGGTTTAACTGTACAAGTAAGAATCAAGTTTTAAATCAACAAAACACACTACCCTGCTAAGAATATCCAAAACCACATTTTCTTTTAATTAAAAATGCCAACTCTTATCCAGCAAAATGCTCAGTCTTTTATCAAGATTTTAGAAAAAAGAATTTCATAAGACACAGAAAAAAAATTAAAATAGAACGTATGCATTCAGAAAAGAATGCATTTCTTGCATGTTATTTTGTTGGATTTCTATACAAACCTTAAAGGTAAGTCCATTATGTCTCACTCCCTTTGGAACTTCAAGATATGCCTCAAGCTGAAGTTTGAGACACTGTTACATTTTGTACAGACAATCACAGAAACTCCAGTTAAAAGCCATTAAACTCAGTGGAAAGGTTGGTCGAATAAACCTCAACATATTGGTAACAAAGCTCCAAGCTATAGCCATAAAAAATGATGTTCTTTTGAATTTTGTTCTGAAGACAAACAGCTAAACATTAGCTTTTCTTCTCTACAGTAAAAATCCTTGCAAGCCTGCAAAAAAATCACAAAAAGCACTCAAAATGCTAACATTTCCAATTTACCCTTTCCTCTTTCTTGGGGGTTGCAACATCTTGAATTCTAAACCAAATGCTTTGAATTCTGAAACAGATGAAGTACAGTGCACATTACCCACTTTAACAAAGTACACTATAGCAAGGTCATTCCTTTCTTCCACTAAATGCCCATAGAAATCTATGCATTAAGCACATTTTTTTTAAATTTTTTTAAAGAAAACTTTTCTGTGGACCATCGTACTTTCGGCCGTAAGTTTCAGCTGGAAGATGCTGCGTTTGTATCCAAATCTCACGGCATGAATCAGCAAACAAAGAACGGGCGCTCGCTGATGTCTGCTTCATTCGCAGCAAAACGCTTCCACTCCGTGTACAAGAGGAACACGCTTTACCTCCGACAGGATTTCTTGGTAAGGATTATTTGGTTGATTCGTCTTTTTAAGACCATATCGTTTTGGTAGCTACAGTCAGAACGCTACAATTAGCTACCTAATTTGCACTCAAGAGAGACTGCTTTGAGATCAGCTGTTTAAAGAAAGGAAACATGCAGGGAAATATTTCATTTTTACTATGACGCTGGTAAAAACAAAGGGAGAAGGGGGAAAAGCCCTTAGTCCCTTAGTTCTGAAGGGCAAATACAGGTTCCCCAGGCAGAGCAAGCTGCAGCAGGCTCGGTTCTGCTCTCCCCACGCTGAGCGAGCCTTTACTGCCGCCTGCCTGAGGGCCCGCGACTCCCGCCGCGGCTTCCTCCGGCTCTTCCCTGGGAGAGCGTCAAACCCAGAGGGCCAAAGGAAAGCCTGGACACGCCAGAGCCGCCCTTCCACGAGGGCTGCGAAAGGTCCCTCACAACAAACTCTTCCCTATCCCAGCCCCGGGCCGAAGGGACCCGCGCTGCTCCGCGCCTCCTGTCCAGCTTCATCTTTATCGCCCTGTCGCCTCCTCCGCTACCCACACACTTCCCGAGTTTATTTACTTGTCTTTCTTCTGTCAATTTCTCGCGGCGCGGACGCCGCACGGCAGCGAGCCCTTCAGCCCCGGGGCAGGCACACCTTGCGGGCTGCTGAGGGGGGCGCGGAGCCACTCGCACACCTCGCAGGGCAGAGCCTACCCCGGTGCCGACAGGCTTCCCTTCCTCCCCTGCAGGGATGGCAAAGGCAGAGCGGAGAGCGCCGGGGATGGCCCTGAGCGAGCCCTCCCGGCGCGGGGCAGCGCGGTACTTTACCCGTGCAGAAGGTGGCGAGCGCCGAGGGCTCGCAGGCTGCGGCCAGGCAGGACAAGCCTTCCTCCATCCCCCCGGCCCCGCCGCGCCTCAGCGAGAGCTCCCGCGCCCCGGCCCGGCCGGCGGGCGCCCAGAACACGGTCCCGGNAGCGGCAGGGGCAGCACACGGGCAGGGTCCTGCACCCTCCCCACCGGGCACCGCGGCAATCGGAAGCGACACCCCCGCCCCGGTGCCACCGCGCCGCACGGTGCTCACGGCCGGGGGCACAGCGCTGCACGGACCATCCGCAGCCCACAGGCATCGGTCTGCCCGTGCCCGGGGCACAAAGAACCACCAGCGGCGACTAACGACAATAGCAGAGGCAGATAAACCGTTATTGTTTCAAAGCATGTCTGTCTGTCTGTCAGAAACGGCACACATCTATCTATCTATCTATCTATCTATCTATCTATCTATCTATCTATCTATCTATCTATCTATCTATCTATCTATCGTCAGCCACAGCGCGACACGAGGAGTGACAGGGGCAGTGACACGGGGAGTTCACCCGGGGGGGAAGAAGGGGGCAGCAGTTCGCTCAGTATTATATTGGAATATTTTTCACATGACATCGTTTCGAGACGAAAAAGCAATGACATCACTGGCACTATACTCATATCCATTATATGAAAACTAAGCAAAATATCATGGCTTAAAAGCAGCAGCTTTGCGAAGCTGTCATTCTGTTCAGCAGAAGGGAACTCGCATTACAAATGCATTACAATCTATTTAATGTGATCATGATTTTGTCTGTCTTGCAAGACGAAGCACAGCCAGATGAGAACTAATGAATGCAACATGTGTTCATTCTTTTGGTAGCCGTGCCTGAAGCCAATTGGCAGAACGACTACAGCAAGATAAATGTCAAAACAAAACTATTTGTGAATATTGCACTGCATGTATTTTGACTCTTCTATCATACTTGAAATGGTTTATTATTTTTGAGATTTGCAAGCATATTAAATAAATCTGGATTAAAGTTTAGATTTCCAGACAACAGTGGGATAGTGAAAAAAAGAAGGGGGGGGGAGGGGAAGTCTGTGTCTCCATTCAAAAAACAAGGAGGGGCAGCACTTTTTTTCCACCATCAGAAACGGTTGATGATAAGGTCAATAGGTTCATAAGAACACATGTAGTTAGGACAGCACACAACTGGTTTTGTGTGTTTTCCCCAGGATTAACAATCTATATAACTACAGCAGTATATTTCTTTTCCAGCGGCTCCTGATCGACCGGAGGAATCGACCTCTGCAGTGATCTAAAAAAAGAGATGGCAGTCAGCTGAACACAGCTCTGCAGCATGAAGTCAGCCAGACAACTACTGTGATTAATAAAAGGGGATAGGACTAGGAAACTGCCTGGTGGAAGATGATAAAGAGTAAAAGGCAAGGGTACACAATGAAGGACCCTAATGAAGCAATGGGCCCCAACACACAGCTGTGGCACTGGGATTGACCAAGAACCCACGTTCCCAACTTGTCCCAACCCCTATGTTGCATCAAGTCACTAAACAATCTTAATTGCAAGATGAAACACTGAGTCTTATCTTTGGTGGGTTGGGCAGACAGAATAATTTAACACACACACTTTGGTATCCTTTCAAACTCAACAAGCTTCCCAATACAACTATGAAGCCTTGGAAGGAAAGACAGGCAGAATGCCCCATGAGGCCAAACAGACATTGTATGTACTGGTTAGATCAGTGCCAAGAGAAGAAAGAGGCTTGATTTGAAATCTTAAGTGGCCATTAGTGCTCTGAACAATGACATATTACATGCCACTGGCAAAAAGCATCCACTATAATTCACACCAATACGTATCTTTCAGAATATATTGATTTTGAAGTAAGTAAAGCACATAATGTCAAAAAAGTTAGGCTCTCTTACTGTAAAATGAGTATGAAACACTATTTCTGGGTATCTTAAACAGAGCTTAGAGTCTGCTCCATCAAAAAAAAAAAAAACATACAGGATGAGGCAGAAGGAACCAAAGCAAATGTCAGAGCACCATCAGTACGATCCTTGGAACTCTAGCTTTTGAAACAAGATTTCAGAAGGCCCAGTGTATACAGCTCACCCTGAAAATGGCAGAAGGACTCAACCCACCCATCTCCTGTTCCCTGCTCAGCTGAAGACTCGATCAAAATTCCTCTGTCTTTAAATCTCTCATGATAACCTTACCTCCTCGTTAGGATTTTTCACTCTCCTATCTCTGGCCCTTCTATCATACCTGTCCTTCTAAGCCACCTATCTTCAACAGCTGTCTATCTCTACACTTTTCAAGCTTAAGCACCATCTCAGGTCCCTCTTCCCTGCTGTTACTTAACATGAATGGTGGGTGATGAGGAAGTGCTCTTTTTAAGTATTCTAGATAGGCACAAATAATGAAAAAAAAAACCCTAAAATATGGCACATATAAAATAAAACACATACACAATGTAAGTTTTTGCTTAGGAAAAAGCTCTCAGATTATTAGCAGCACAAAGTGCATTGTTACACCATGAAAAAAACTAACAAACACTCTTCAATCTAACAAAAAAAAAAAGCCTGTTAAAGACCAGGAATGAAGCTCTGCACACTGTACAAGTACAGATTAGTCCATTGCTTGTTATCCCCAACATACATTATTTAGTGTCATGGTTTGGAATGGGAGGAAATTCAGGGAAGTGATGCAAAGCTTTCTGAGTAGCTGACAATCTGTTGAACCACTGAGAAGCTGGGCACGCCTCTGTGAAACACACATGCTAAAGATGGAAAAACCCTGGGAACTTTGTTTTTTCCTTTCCAGCCAGCAAGGAGGTGGTGGGCCCCGGACCCCTACATTTAGGAACACCACACATCTGGTGCTGCTCAGAACAGCAAATGTCTCAAACACTGCAGCAGCACCAGTTTATGACTGAACAAAAGGAATTATTTTAGACATACTTCAGATTTTCAGGAGTCAAAAAACACTCTAACGTGCCTTTTCTTCAGAGGAGGGAGAAAATGGCTCCTCCAGCTTCTCAGGACAGCCACAGGAAGGCAGGAACTCTTTGGAGTCACCACTTCCATATGAAGAGGAGGACAAAGCAGGTCCTGTGGGTCCATAGATGAAAAATTACCTTCCAGTCACCCAGAGCTAACTGAGGAAAGCAGAGGTGCCCCCACCAATGTCACCACGTTCCCAGCTGCAGAAGAGACACTTGTACCAAAAAAAGGAGAGGAAAATTACCTATTGAGCTTCTTTGGCAAGTCATACTGCTCCTAAGAAAGTAGCTGCCATATGAATTTTGGACATTGGTTTTCACAGAAATAGGGTTTCTTAATTTCCCTCAGATTTAGGAGATTTCAGATCCAAGAGCTGCTGTGTGAGGCAATCACAGTGTTACATTCCATCCAGAAGATTACTGGAAACTCTTCCTATCTACCTTTTATTCATAAAACCTGTAATTTTACCTAAACATCACAAAGTAGTAACTAGTTTAATGCCTGTCTAGCTGCTGAACTGCAAGAGGGCAGCACTAGTTAATTTTGTTTCCTCATATATATGAAATCAATCATGTTTCCACTAGCAAATGATCCTTCAATTACTTTGCTTTCTTCTTTCTGAAAAGAAACTGCAGCAATGTTTCAGTTGGTAATTAACCTCACTGACAAACAGTATCACCCTTCAGCAGCTGCCTACATTAGCTTTACCCCATAGAAAAGAGAGAATAAAAATAATTTCTTTAATAACCAGCCAATTCCTAAAGCCTTTTATTGCTTTGTCTTTAGGAGGAAAAAGTTTCTTTTGGTTTGTTTTTAAACCCATGTTATATCTGCTATCACCCAGCAAGCACAACAGACCAAAACCATCTCACCAGGTGAGACAAAGTAATTAAAGTTCTACAAGACACATTTTGGTTAAGGATGCTCATTAAGCCTGTTTCTAGCAGTACTTGTGGTGTTCAGAGGCTGGTTAGTGAGCTAAAAAGGACAAGGATGATCCAGCAGGATGCAGTGTTAGTCCCACTAACACCTGTGGGATGTGGCAGCCTCTGCTTGCTCCTCTTCACTCCAGGCACTGTAATAAACACTAATAAGGTTCCATTCTCTGGAGCATTAATTCCAAGAGCGATGAAAAGCAGGATCTTTGACTAGGATTAAGGTCACTTAGAGTTGGCATATGGCAGCATCACTGCTAAAATAAGCATCCCTGCCCTTCTCCTGCATCCTTCCCATTCTCATCCTGCTCCTGCCAACACAGCTCGTGGGGCTACACAAGGAAGCACACCAGGAGACTGAACAGCATGAAACTAACTCATCAACATCAAAAGAGGGAAACTCACCAGGCCAGTCATATGGAGTACGGCACAATGAGCCATGCTGCAGCAGCAGGGAGGTGGCAGCACCCTCTGGAAAGAGTGGTGGGAATAGTGTCTGTCAACAGCAGCTCTGGCCGTGGATGACTTAAGGAGATTGTGAAACAGCTACATCTGTAAATCACATTTCATTGCCAGAAACCCAAGCAAAATAAGAACTGATACAGAAGAGAGTGAAGTCCCCAGGCAAGCAGTGTGAGGGCAGGATGCAGCAGAGAGCACACAGCAGTGCCTGAGGCCCTTCCTTTATCACCCCCTCCCTCCTAAGCTAAACTGAGCTCCTTCATCCTATGGCATTTTTCTCAAATGAGCACACAGAAAACACAAGAAACAAGAGGTGTACACTGGACGTTAAAAATTGTCCTGAGGCTGTCCTCCACAACTAAACCATACCCAGCTTTAAACTAAACCACAGTAAACCTAGGTCAACCAGCCTAGGAAAGTGATCTGAATGGGAAAATTTATTTTATATTTGTCATCCAAAAACACACTGCCTAATTTGAAAAAGAAAACCTGCAAACAATACAGAGCCCTCCACATGCAAATGGGTATTTTAAGAACAACCACAGGAATGCCTATTTTTGTCAGGGGGTTTGCTGCTGCAGCAGCTGTACCAACACAACGGAGGTGGCAGCAGGCTGATGTGGAGTGTAGGAAGGGTGGCAATGTGTGAGGCTGGTATTTCCCTGAGCATAACACCAAACCACAGCTGTAGCATGCCTTCCGCTGCCTGCCTGGAGCACTTGCACAGCAGACTGCTTGCAGCTGCCATCCTGCCTATCCAGCAGACAAAATGAAAAAGTGTTAAATGTAAAACAAAGACACAAAAAGGTTTTCTCCTTAAAATTTCATGTTAGGCATATGTTCCAGACCACAGTGCGGACCACACAGGTGGTGGCCTATGAAAATGTGCAACCTCTCCATGAGGAAACAAAGAGTCTGAAGACTGGCATCCTTGTTAGATACAGTCTGTATCTTTGTGGAGATAATCACAGTTTCATCTCTGGTCAAGAGCTGAGCTTCAAACACACAAGATTTGCATAAGTGGTATTTTTAAAAATCCAGGTAAATTGTACAAGGTTGTTCAATATGACTCATTTCCATTCTCTGAAAGTGATCAGCAAAAGTTTGATTAATAATGACAACTAACTGGTGGTCTTAGTTACATCAAAGCTATGGTTATGGACTAGCTACGGTGAAATGACTGCTATCTAATTATTTAGGTTATACCAACAGAAAGATAAATATTGCTTCTGTCATGCAGAACTGGGGAAACAGCAGTGCAGAGATCATCTACAAAGTGTTTTCTAATAAAACTTACAAAATATCTACTTCTAGAAATACAACACTGTTTAAGAGTGTTATTAAATGTCATTTTTGCATGTCAAAACATCTCCAGATGCTGGCTGTTTCCAATAACATGTTGCAGCAATGGTGACTATTTTTATTGCTTTTAAAAGTAGCAAAAAATAAACAAGGAGTTAAAAAACCAAGAGAATTTGAAAGAGCATACTATTTATGACAGAGACCAACAAGTTTCTTGTTTACTATCTACTCCGAAGTGCTGAGAAGGTAGAAAAGCCTTTATGAAAAAAACCCCACCAAAAAGCACAATCCTTCCCACAAAACTAGTTCTGATTAAGGATGTCCAGCACAGGAGTTGTGAGTTGTGGATGCACAGAGGGCTTGTACCGTGGGTGACCAGCTCAGCCATGCACTGGGGTTACATGTGACTGCACTGCCATCACCCCAGCTCATCCCAAAGGATGGCTCACACATATGGCAAGCCATGTAGATGAAGGACAAACCTCACAGGTGCCAGTCTGGCTTCATCTACATCGACAGGAACACCTTTTGAGTTCTAGACTTCTGCATATGCCAGCATAAACCAAATCTTCCATCTGAGGGATGGGGTGATCATCTCCATTTGTGTTCACACAGCAGAAACACAGCATCTCTTATTTAAATGTTACCTCGTACATGCCAATGTGATGTAGGTGTCAGACCTTGAGCTATTACTCCACTTCAGAGTCTGACCTTATCAAAAGATCATTTACAGCCACACAGTTTTGACATATTATATATAGCAGCTGTAGAGTCCATAAATTAATTACCACCCTTCTGATGGCACAGACTACCAAACAAAGTGGTTTAAAGGGAATCTGCAGAAACAGCTTTATATCCATGTCATTCCTTTAAATTTAGTTGACAACAAGATTTTTGTACTCTTAAGGAAAATGGGTCACACTAATACACATCATATTTTATTTACAAATGTAGGATTGAACTATTGTGAAATCCCCAGGCAAGGTTTACAACCTATGCTGTAGGAAAAACACACAAGACAGACATTTGTGTTTTTTCAAAAGGCAAGTGTGGAAATTCCTGTTTACTTCTCTTACTTTTCAGCTGTATTCTCAGAATCCAAAAACTCCGTGAATATAAAATGCAAAGAACAAGTAACACTATTTCCACAAACTGCTTAATAAAAAATTGTCTTTAGAGGGAATCACACTGATGCACACACAGAAGTCAAAAGAGACCTTTCAACTAAGTTAAAAATAAAATCTGCCAGACTAGAAGTCATGCTTACTTGAAAGTCTGAGTAACACTATGGACATTAATATATGGACATTTTTTCTTTCTGTAAAAATAGCAGTATTATAAAAAACCTGGCAACCTTACTGTCCTGGTAACCAAAGGACAGTAAGAGACAAGAGTAATGGCACACCACCATTTTAACTGGTAGCTCCTTCTCAGGAGTTGAGACCAAGGTCAGCTCTTGACTACAGAAGTGTTTTGGTACTGCCAGAAAATAAACATTCAATAGGTCAGAAAAAATAATTTCTTCCTCTGGATCACCAATCCTGTTATGACAGCTAAAGGTCAAATCAAGGAGCAAACAGGCTAATTTCAAAGAGGGAGAAAGAGAGAACTGTGATGAGCAGTAGAGGTCTAAGGGAACTGACAGATTAAACAGCTGTGTCAAGACAAGGACAAAGCATTCTACAGGGGAAAAACATCACACAACAAAAAATGGAGAAGGTCCTTGATGGCTCTAAAAAATGCAGTTGTATTTTTCAAGAATCCAGCTTAGCAAAGATTCAGAGACTGACTAAAGGTCAGAAGCAGCAGGAGTTTGATGGTATCCTATTACCTAAGAGGCATTTCCACACACTGTGGAACCACCAGCCCCAAGAGGTGGGGATGGTTATGGCAACACATGATCATATGTCCTTACTTCACCACAAGAAACTCCTGTACTCCAGATCTGCCTAGTTATCGTCAAGTACTAAGAGCTGAAAAACAAGAGAACAGTCTCAAACACACTGAAATCACAAGTTTAAAAGGCATTTGACTGAGCCTCAAATGAAGAGTTTACCCATCTGCTCCTTTAGAAGGATAAAATAAAGTTAATGAGCTAAGTGAATAGAATACATGGGGTGATAGGGCTACAACTAAAAGCAACTTCTTTGTTAGCAAAAGACACAACAGTACTGACTGCTCCAAGTTCCCAGCATCTTAGGACAAGGAATAAACTCTATATATTTGCATACAAAGTAAACTAAAACAATAATAAAAAAAACCTATTTTCATTTTTTTTAAAATACATACTATAGAAGCATTTGTATTTTTTTTTAATATGCAAGAGTATGAAGTTCACAGTATTCATCCAACTAGCTGCTAACATGCAGGTTTACACAATGAATCACAGAATGGTCTGGGTTGGAAGGGACTTTAAAGCCATTTAGTTCTACCCCCTGCCATGGGCAGGGACATCTTCCACTAGATCAGGTTCCTCAGAGCTCCAGCCAACCTGGTCCAGGACACTTCCAGGGATGGGACATGCACAGCTTCTTTGGGCAACCTGTGCAAGTGCCTCACCACTCCCACAGCAAAATATTTCTTCCTAATAGTGAATCTATACCTACTCTCAATTTGAATCCATTCCCCCTTGTCCTGACACTACTGGCTCTTGTAAAAGTGTCTCTCCATTGCTCCTGTAGGCTCCCTTCAGTTACTGGAAGATTACAATTATGTCACCCCAAAAATTTCTCATTTCCATGCTGAACAATTCCAAATCACCTAGCCTTTCCTCACAGGGCAGTAATGAGCACAAGATTTTTAGGCAGAAACCTGACAAACACCTTAACACATAGCTTCTTTTAATCCAAGTTTTGGGGATTGTGTGTGTTTCATTTTTAACACTAAGTTCTGAATATACAACTTCCATTTGAAATATAAGCTATGAAATGGACTACAAATACTTTCTCTCATATCAGCTTGCACCATGTTTAAAGCACTCCACAAAACCAAATGGAGAATTACAGAACTCTTAAATGCACATGGTTACACAGATTTTAAATTATGGATAGAGCAAAGAATCATTACATTTATAATCTCTGATGCTCTGCAGTATTCCAAATTTTTAAAGTAAGCGACCCTTGACCTCAAGACAGTCTTGAGATATAAAAGATGTCCAAACCTTAGTAAAGTGATCTAAATTAGTTAACAGAAACATTTTTTAAAAAAATCATACACACCAGAGGTTACATCTGACCATTAAATTATTCAGTCCAATATACAAGTTCCCAAAAAAACCACACATTCCTCTTTTTCTATCCTCAGACCCAAAGAATTTATAGAATGTTGAAGAAGTTTTAGTCAAAACAAGATAAGAAGACAAACAGTAACAGTGATTTATTTATCTGCAAGTCTGTAATTGCCACAGAAGCTTATAGGACACTGAGCACCAGACAATGTTACAATTTAAGTTTTATTTAGTAGCAACGCTTTTGCCTGCTACCTCTATAAACAGGAAGACTCAGCTATTTCCTTCAACCAACTGCTAGTGACTTAATATCTTAACACAGCCCACAGGAAAATCTGCTTGAAAGTAACAAACCTGCAATGCTGGACATTTTATTCTGTTTCCCTATGGACTATATCTATAGCATGAATGTGTGTTGCTCTGCTGGGTTGTTTGTTTTTGAGGGTTTTTCTCCAACACAAATGAAAGCTTCTGCAGGAAAGCATGCACTACCAAATTACATTGAAGGACATCAGAACAAAAGGAATGGTATTAGATAGCAGTGAGAAGACTGGCTTAAATACTGAGACAACTCCAGTCCCCAATCCTGACGTTTTCACTAAATGTTGCATGTCTCTTTAGGCATCATTTGAGGATGCATCCCACTGGCAAGGCAACAGATCTGAAGCACGTTCTTCCCCATCAAATACAGTTTTTCACTATTCTGTCAAATAGCTCAGTATTCTGCTACCCCCTATGAAAATAAAGTGTAAAATTTTACTACAGCAACCAGGAATTAATGAATTGTTGCAAGTCACGTGTGCAGCTTTCCTACACTTACATAGCTCACGTGTATAACAAACTTACAGAGACACATTTATACTCCAGAACTAACCCTCAAAACCACCTTGTTGAAGGTCTGCCACCCTGAAAGGTGGCTCACAAGGAGGAAGCTCCTCCCAGCTCCTTTAAAAGAAAGTGAAGAGAGAGCAGTTGAGGACTGCAAATGACTATCCTTCATATCTTTCAAGATTTTTCTTAACTGAAGATTCATACCTCAGGGTTTTTCTTCACTAAGCTCTTGACAGAATTCAAATCACTCTTTTTGTCTCACCACAGGAGAATCACTTGATTTAATGAGTAACTCATTTGATGGGTAATCAGGCAACTGATTTTATCTGCTTCATTGCTATCAAGAGGTCAGCACTACCTTCCATTAAGGCAAATTACAGGTTTTCAAGCATACCTGCAATCAGATGAAATCAAGTTTGTTCTTGCAGCATCCTCAAAGCCCATAGAGGATATGTGCATTGGAGGGACGTGGGGAGAAGGGGAAAGAGGAGAATCAAATTAACCAATAATTTGGAGGAAGCATCTTACTGTTTTCACTGATGAAATCAGATCTATGGCATTAAAAAGGACATGAGAGAACATGGCTTATTCGCATTGTCTCCTTCCTCTTCTCATTTATAAACCAATTGTTATTCTTAGGCAGGATAGGAAGGAACATTGGAAGGAATGTACCAGCAAACAGTAAGCTGAGTTTGTAATCCAACCTTAATCACCCACCTGAAGAGCCACACAAAGTGGTCTGCAATTATGCTACATCTGAGAGCACTGAGCATGGGCATCACATGTAACCATCAATGTATGATGAACATTTAGCCTACTTAAAGAAATTACTTTTTAAAAAATAAAAATAGCATTAATCTATAGTCACCATAATGTTTGAATGTTAAACAGCTGTGTATTTCCATGAAGCCCTCCAGCCTACAAGAACACAACCCAAAGCAACCCCTTGGGCTGCCTGTACCCCATGCACACATATGTGGTGTAGAGCACCTTGATGCAGGTGGGGACAGCAGAGTGGCTTTCCAGCAGGTCCATTCTCCTGCAGACAGGAAGGAGTCAGGCAGTAGCTGTGGGAATGGAGCTGACCATTCCTGAAAACAGGCCAGAAAACACTTGCAGATAACTGCTTGCAAGGTACCACTCTCCACTAAAAGGATTAAGAGTGGAAATAGCACGTACTTGGCACAAACCTCTGAGTCAGGAGTTTGGTTTAGATCATTAACAAATTAGCAGTTTAAACTGGATTCACTGTTGGAAGATTTGATTTGGTAAGAAAGTTTAAAATCCTACTGCACAATTCAGCAGTGAGGAGCCTGGCTGGTGGCTGTGCCCTGGGAGGAAGGGGGGCACAGCTCTGAACACAGACCACCTCGTGAGGTGAGAGACAGGCTAAAAACCTGGCACAAGCTCCAGATGACTGAAAAGGGAACCAGGACCCACCTCCAGACTATTACACTCTATGTATTATGCTCTAATACAATCTAACATAACATGGCAAATTTCAACAAGTTAATACAGTAGGTATCCTCATAGATACAAAAGTGTTTAGAAAAACAACATTTTATCAAAAACACACCCTAAGAGCATTTGGACAACTTGGGCTATATTGAATATTAAATGATGCTTTCACTCCTTCATATAAGGCATCAGTTCCCAGCAACTGAGTATCAGAGTTACTTTTGTAAAAAGAATGGCTATTAATATTGTTACTCCATCAGTTAAAAAAATTGCTTTTGCAAATTAAAGTACTTTCATTGCCCATATTGTTTTTCTAGGAGAAAAAGAAAAGTTTAATAAATTCATAAAGATGACAAATCCAGTAGTATGCTGACTTATTGAATTACAGACAAAGAAATCTGCTTTAGAGTACAGTACTGGATTTGCTTTTGAAATGATCTGTTGTTAAAAGAGAAGGAGAAGGGGAGGAATCTCAGCCTCCTATTGAGAGGTGGTGGTGGGAGTTTATTCTACAACTGCAAAAGTATATTTCAATATTTGGTGTAGCTGAAGCAGAGTGAAGCCTCCCATAGGTGAGTGAGGTTGTCTGCTGGGCAGAGCCACTAGGTAGCAGGATCTGTTCACAGAGGTGCAGTTTGAACAGGACAGCCAGACAGTGTCAGGTTAAATTAACTATCTTTGTTTAAACTGTGCTATGAAGCCAACTTCAGAACCTAACTTACTGGGAAAAGGGCAATTTTTTTGACCTTGTGTCAGTTAATTCAGGATACTTCCCCCACACATATGTCTGATTTTCATGCTTTTTCCTTTTGCAACTTTGAGGGCTGCTAAATTTCCAGTTTTGCTAAACACATTCCTTTCCTTACACTTCACAGCTTTATCAAGCATGGCCTTAAAGAAAACCAAACTGTTAAAACATTCCCAAAGAAATCATATCCATTAGCAGTAAAGCTGATGATGTAAAAAAACAAAAAAAAACAAAAAAAAACAAAAACCCACCACAAAGCCTCCTCCACCAGGAGGTTCAATTCCTGGATATACATCTCTTGGTAATGTTCACTTCTCTTTGGCTTACTTGAGAATTCATGACAAAAATGAACAAAAGCCTCTTATTTTTATGGGCCATATCAATTGTTCCAATGCATGCTGATCCTATCTTCTACAAACAAAGCCAGGATTTAATTGCACTGAAGCATTAAGCAGAAAGCCTTTAAAACTCTTTTCTATTTAACCTGTCTGAATTACAAGTGGCTGCATCAGAAAGGACTGAAGCATGTGCCATTCTGAAAAATAACCTGCAGTGATATATATGGGCATGTGCAGAACCAAAGTCACTTCAAAACACATAAGCAATAAAAAAGAATTATGAGTTTGCCTTTCTAAGCTTCACAAAGATTAACACAATTTTAGGCTAATAAAAAAATAACCACATACCTTGCTCTAGGCATTGCTGACATTGCTGGATTATTCCCAGCCCATTTAGGAGGGGCTGCACAATGACAGTAAATCCACATGTCTGAATTATCAATGCAAAATTCCTAAAGTTCCAGTTTAAGCCAGACCAGACTGTGTATTTTTTGCTTCTATTCATTCTTCTAGATGCAAGCTGAAATTTTGTGCCCAGTACATTTTTGTAACTCCTTTGTAGATATTGAAAACAAAGAAGTAAAGCCTATCAACAAAAACAAACTCATGGTGTTTTTTCCCAAAGAGTCAATTTCCCAATCCACTGGAAAATCCAGCAAGGCAGCAATTTATTAGCCATGTTGAACACATCAGAGGTCCACAACAGGATTCCAGACACACCAAGTGAAAACCAGCACACAAGCCACATGAACATAGACCACCCTGCCAGCCCTCCTAGTGATGGGATGGATTTCCTTACTTCAGCCAGGATTTCATTTCCCAAAGCTCACACTGACCACGGCCCCCTAAGGCACCTTTGGCTACACTGATTTTCCTGCCACAACAAGACAAGAGCTGCTTCCAGCTCTGTGCCAGACATGAATGACACACCAGCCCCATGGTGTCTCCAAAGCAAGGACAACCTCCTGGGGAAGCCAAGAAAGGAAAAGTCACAAATTCCTTGCACAAAGGGTCTATTTCCAAATTCATCCAGGGATTGCCTTTAAATAATGACATTAAAACTGTTTGCTCCTCTTTGACAACATGCACAAAGGTGCTAATTCCACAGGTCTGGGAATAGAGAAGGTGTCATATTGGCATGTTTGACACTAAGGACCATGCAGGAAATAAAATTTAGGGGATGTTAGCAAAGAGGGGGGAACAGATGGCCAACAAAATACCCGTATTTCCTTTCAAAATTTCCTTTTATCCTGTTTTTGCTTTTCTTGTCTATTTAAACCATGAATTGTTGATAACAGGAACTGTTTTGAGGCTTTTACTATGCTAAAAGAGGTGCTTACGTGAAAGAACATTTTTTTACTTTTTAATCTAGTAAATTTCTCCTAGTATTTCTGCCTAGAAACAAATAATCTTAGTCCAGGACTTTTTGGAACACACACAATTCCAGTCCTACCTGCACAACAAAAAGACTGAAAAAACCAGATTTAAATTTTTCACTTCATTTCACTCTCCAAAAGGATCTTGACAAAAGGGAAACTTACCCCTGGAATAGAAAAGATTGAAAACATTTATTCCAGATCCTTAAGTCTTGTTTTTCTCTCTTCCTTAGTCTAAAAACAGAGTTGAAAGATCTGGCAAGTAATCCTTCTTTTGTCAAGTGGCAAATAATAGAACTCAACAAGATTTGCACTTCTCCAAATAAAGGCTAAAGGCTCCCTTTCTTGACAAAACAGGACCCCATTACAAAACTCCCTAGATCTCAACATGAATTCATCTTAAAAACAGCCTGCTTGTGGGGTCGAGCAGGCTCCTTAGTGATATGAGCAAACAAGATCCCACTGCACAGAGGACCAAAAAGTGGCCTTGGAGATTGGTTTGTCTGCATGCAAACCTGCACACAGAGCCAGGCACTGAGCTGGCCCCTCAGAGCAGCTCACTGAGGGTCATAAAGGACAAAGCAGCACCAAGATAGGAGGTGATTACTGTAAAATTCAACTGAGTTACAACATGGGCCACACCTGTTCAGTGACCATAAAGGAAAGGAACTACTGTGTTAAGTGAGATGACAAAATTATATTTATTAATGAGTTGGTTTGGGGTTCAAAACTTTTGACATCCTTTCTCTGGCATGGGGAGATTACATTAACATTAAAAACATGCTCACCTGTTAAGGAAGCAGCAGAAACAATATGCCTGGGGCTACTTGAATACTAAAGTCTACAGGCAACATTAGGCAGAAGTCTCAACAGTTGACAGTACTGAACATTTTTCACATAGAAAATAATCTGAACAGTCTTACTGCACATGCTGCAAAGATAAATCGTGGAGCATTAAAAGAAGTTATTAGACAGGATGTGTCCTACTTCCTCTTCCTTCTCATTGAAAACTAAACACCATAAATCACAACCAGTTATTTCAAATGTAATCAACCCCTGCCAGGCATCACTACTTGCTAATGCTTTCCCTCTGCCCATTTCTCCTCACCATTAACTCACCAGAATAAAAAAAAACTAAACAAAGCACAAAAAAAAAAAGACAAAAAAAAAAAAAAAAAAAAAAAAAAAAAAAAAGACAAAAAAAAAAAGCAAAAAAAAACCAACCAACCAAAACCAAAAATCCCCTACCCTCTGCACACCCTTGCCTACAGACCCATAAACAGCAGACCTGATGAGGTCTTCCCCTTCTGGAGCTTAAGTAAAGCTAAAAAAACAAACAAAACAAAACCCAATCAAACAAACAAAAATTAGAGGGACAAGAAAAAGGGAAAAAAATAGGGAAAAAAGCAAGAGGGAAGGGGAAAAAGAAAGCAAACACAAAGAACAAAGCCACAAAAACCCAGCAAACACAGAAGAAGGTCTGGGCAATTAAATGAAAGGAGCAATCTCAACAGTACAACAATATATGCAGCAGATCCAGACGTACAATTAAAATTTAAGCATTCAAAGCTTACACAGTTTCACAGCACCATTAAAATCTATCATCACTCTTTTAGAGGGAGGAACCATCCACAGCTTACACAGTTTC
The DNA here is from genome assembly GCA_013397555.1 of Urocynchramus pylzowi. Taxonomy (NCBI): domain Eukaryota; kingdom Metazoa; phylum Chordata; class Aves; order Passeriformes; family Fringillidae; genus Urocynchramus; species Urocynchramus pylzowi. Next base: position 516,287 of record VZRH01003317.1, on the reverse strand, counting down.
ACATCATCATTAACATCTCCATCCCACTTTCACAGGGAGGAGCCATGAACACTTGCCCATACAGCACAAGCATCTTCAAGCAGATGCATTACTGTGCACATGGAATTAGAAAACAACCTAAGCCAATAATTGGTGTCATCAGACATTTTATATCAGTCTTTCCATTCCTAAACCTTCTCATATGCTAAAATTGCAATTAAAGGTAAAGGGATCACATCTGGAAAAAGAATCATACAACTTCTTGTTTTTAGACAGCCACATTCCTCGTGTGGCAGTAAAAAACCTGCCAGAATTTCCCCTAAAAACATGTTTCCAGCAATTTCAGCTCTCCCACGCAGTCTTCAGTCCTAAAGTAACAAGTCTCCTGCAGAAAAGGTTGTTTTTTATAAACACACACACACAAATAATTTGGCCACACATTTCTCTTGCATGATGCATTGTTTCCCACATGCTAGCACCAGAGTGTCCTACCACAGCTGACAATTCAGAGACTCAAAAGGAAAAGCATTAGCCTCACAAGAAAACAAGTCTTTGCCCCATTATGAAACCCAAAAAGTAGGCTATGAGAAACATAACCTTTGAGAGGTGGCCAACACTCACAAACAAAGGCCAAAATTGCTAGGTAGAGTAGTGGATGAGGGAAAGGAAAGAAAGAAAGGAAGATAAATACTGAAACATAACAGACTTCTGACAATTATCACTTTGCAGAGCAGCTGGGATCCTACAGAGATTTACACCTGTGGTCCATAGATTTCTCTCCCATAAAATGTAAAGGGAAGGGTGAACTCCTGAGAAACTGCCATATTTTATCTTTTGAAAAACCCAAACAAACGTGAATGACAGCAGTGGCATGGACATAAGAGCTGAAGGGTTCCTTGGGTCAGTGGTCATGACCAGCCACAGGTCAGTAGGGATGCTGTCCCAGTTATCTCCTGCTGCTGGACAGGAGAGATGACCAGCAGCTCAAGCAATCACAACCCAATTCTGACCATTCCTGACCACTTCCCAGAGACAGTCAAACAGCCTGGCAGAAGGTATTCAGTTTCCTTTCCAAACTAAGGAACAAATCTGTTGAGAAACCCAGACTACCTGGATGGAAAAAAAACTGACCCATGATGCTAAAAATAAGCAAGAAACCTTTTTTTTTTTCCCCCATAAGTGAAAAAAACTTAAGAAAAACATGTTTTAGAGGTTACAGGGCATCAACAGAAGAGTAAAACCAACTGGCAGCCTGCTTGAGCTGAACTATGCAGAAGAAATCCTGGGGCATCCCTGTTCCTATGCACTGCAACTTCAGAGGAGAGGGAGAAAGACAGCTACTGCACACTGAGGTGTAAGAGATCATTTAGGAAAAAAAACCAATCTGGAACAGACACCAAAGCAAATGTTTTGCCTTCTGTTTCTATAAAGACAAACAAAATGAAACACTGAAAATGAGGAGAAATTATTGCCACATACAGTGTGGAGACAAAAAATAGAGAAATAAGGGGATCTGGATAATCTCCAATCCACAATACTGAAATAACTGGCACTCACAACAGCGACAGATACGCCAAAAATCACCACACGAGGGAGGGGGAAAGGAAGTTGTTTGGGAGAGGAGGAAGATCAACCTTGGTGCTACAAGTGCAAAAGCATGACCTTGAAAAGACAAGATCTGAACAAAAGAAATCAGAGAAATGCAACTGAGCAGTGAAATGAAGCCAAGGCAAATTTCATTTTACCTGAGTAATTTATTCCTCAAAAAAGGAACCAAAGAGCTTACAGCAGTGAACTTAATCCAGAATTAAAGCACAAACTGATGTGTTAACAGCAGTATTTAAGGTATAAACATATAACATTTTAAAGATGAATGAAGCACTGGTTTAAAGACAGGCAACAGAGTGATAAGATATCCAAACCAAGAGAAGTTGTTCCTTAGGTTTTGTGACATCTGGGCTATGCATAAGTTACATAAATAACCATACAAAATAAAAGCAGGTATACAGTAATGACTTTTGGGAGACCAAAGTTTGGAGAATTAGCTGTTCCCAAAGGCATCTCTCAGAAACTGGACAGTCCTTTGGGCTAGCTGGAGCAACACTAGTGCAACAAAATTTAAAGACATGAAGTGAAAGGCAACTCTGAATAATAACTTCTGCTAGGATCCAGTAACAGGAGATGAGGGGGAGAAGGGAGCCATCAGAGCATCAACTGCTCTTTGAGACTGATGCTTTGCAGTACCTCTACACACACATACACACACAATAAATGCCTATTTTCAACAGAAAACCAGAATGATCAATTATATAAGGTGTTGGCAAACCACCACTTGTAGTTTTGTACATACAGTTGTGGCTATCAAGTCGAAAGCAAAACAAAACTAAACCACCTGCCTTTCCCAAAACCAATTAACCTGAAACAGGTGCAGACAAGACAACTCAGAAGATAGAGCACAAGAAAAAAAAAATCTGTTTTATAAGGGAAGCTAAAGCACTTGAGATCCTCTAGCTTAGAAATTAAGAGGTGAAAGCAACAGAGCTCTGTAGGTATGTTTTGTAAGGCAGGATGGATCTCAGGAAAAGGAAGGGGGTGAGGGGGAAGCACAGGCTGGTGGAAGGACTCCCACTGCCCCAAAGCCTGAGGTATTACTCCATCTGGACTGGCCAGCTGAACTTCAATAAACTCAACAACAAACTTTGGCAGGGTCTACACAGCACCTCATTTATATATTCATTATTGCTTGAGTGAATTTTTCCTGGGTGGGACCTTTGTAGCTCAGGTATGGTGTGTTCCTCCACTCAGCCAGGCATTTACATGTACTACATTTCCTGCTATAACAGAAAGGTAGAAAAAGAAAAACTTTTCTGCTGCCTCCCTAGGGCACACTATGCTTTATTCACACTTTGTCATTTTATAAAGGCTTTAAATGTGTTAGAAGACATGGGGAATGGGAGCAACAGGCCCATCTAGATTTAAACTTTTATTTTTTACACAACTGTTTGGGGAAATTGTCCCCTTCAGCCCTCCATTCCCAAGTCAGCTGTACTTTAATAGTCCATTACAGGAGAAGAAACAAATCTCAATATTTACTTTGTGTTGAACTATCAGATAAACGCTGGGTCTATTTCTGTTCTATTCACATTCTCCCACAATTTCCATTACAAGGTATGCACTAAGCATTTTGACAAGAAGTTCCCCACTGCTAAAAAGCTCAGTGTTAAAAGAAAAAATGGAAATGTTTATTTAGGTTTGCGTTTCAAACTCAAATAAATTTTCAAAATTAAACTGAAATTCTCTCCAGCTTAATCCACTGAAAAACAGGCTCACACAATCTAAGAGCTCACAGACACAAACTCTAATGTTTGAAAGTGAATTTCAATCCCATTTTCCAGGCAACATCCTTTGGTTTGTTTAGCTTTTCTGGAATACCAACAAAATGTACACATCTTTTGTATTTCTTTGATAAGAAATGCCTTTCGTTCTCTTCCCAAGTTTGCAAGGTATCCAGCAAACAGGACTACCTGCACTGGGTGGAATACAGAATGCAGTACCATTTAAAATTTATTTTTAATCATTAAATTGTTAGGATATAAATATATGCTGTTACTTGCTTTAATATTCTGGGTAAAGCAGGCATTGAAACCTAAATAGGATATCTCTGATACTCCAACAGCAATCATATGCATGCCCAAAATAATTTGTTTTCAGTAATTTACATATGACTCTGCATGTGTCATACCTCAAGTCTCTCCCTTTACTTGAAAGCATGACACTGTTCTGGCAAACCAGCCACCTTTGCCCCACCCCCCTTCCTGCAGCCTTTCTTGGCTTTTTTTTTTAAACACAAGTTCAGCTTGCCATATCCTATAACATTTTGGAGTAATTACCTTTGAAAACAGTTGCCTTCTCCAACTGGAAACACGCCCCATTGAAAAAGCAGCAGCCTACTCCCAAATCTATAGCAGCAAGATGAGCTATGAAAGGAGGAAAGGGCTCTTGATTTGAACAACTGATTATGACTTTTATCCCTGCTACATGACAGGTCCACAGCCAATTAAAAAAAAAAAAAACCAAAAAAAAACCCAAAAAAAAAAACCCAAAAAAAAAAAACAAAAAAAAAAAAAAAAA
>VZRH01003317.1:497774-512124 GCA_013397555.1 Urocynchramus pylzowi | reverse complement strand
AAAAAAAAAACCAAAAAAACAAAAAAAAAACCCACAAAAAACCAACAAACAAACACCAAACTGAAAGGGCAAAAGTCATATTAAGCCTTCTTCAGCTTTTTTTTTTTTTTTAATTTTCTTATTCTTTCCTATGTATGAATTATGTGGTTTAAACCTCGCTGAAAAGCTCTGGCAAGACTGGTATATAAAAAAAGATAGCACATGCATATAAGAACCTGAAAGTACAGTGCTAGAGTTAATATACTCTTATATTTCAGTTTATGTTCAAGTGTTGTTGTTTGCAGGTCATCTGCCTCTATGTCACATTTCTACCGTTCAAAATCTGATAAAGTAAACGTTCACACAAAGAAAAGTAGCTGTGTAGGACACACAGCTTATTAAAAAAAAGAAAAATCAAGACTTTCTGACTGCAGGAATTAGTTTTTCTTTCTTCCATGCCTTTTAGTAGAAGCCCTAGAAGTGTTTCACAGAACTTTACTTACAGAGCAGTGGTGCTGCTGTGCTGGTTTTTTATTAGGAAAGGCATAAATAAGGACAATGTACAACCTAATCAAAACTCTCCAGAGTAGTATTTTTCTCTAACCAGCTTTCTCTGCCTTGTAAGAAAGCAGTTAGACCCACTAACAAGAACTTCGTCCTTCACTTTCTTTTCTTTCTTCAAAGGAACACGTGGTTATTTTGGACAGCATGTCAGTATGTTCCATCTGCTATAAACCAGCTTTGAAAACACACTAAGTTAATTCTGTATGTAGGCAAAAGCAAATGTGATAATTACACAAACCCCAGCCCTCTTGCCCCCCCAAAAAAACTCATCCTGAACAAAGCTTTTAGTTTCACAAAGCAGTAGGAAGAGAAATTCACTTGATACTCTGAAAGCTTTTACAGAAAACCAATATATAAATTGTTTTCTTGAGATGCAAGGGGCTAAATATGGGGTTTATTACCACCACTGTTCAAGTATGGTGACATCCAAAACTGAATCTAAGCCAGCATTCCCATCATTTCTTCCACCAACATAATGGAGCATCCTTCAACTGATGGATTTGGCAGACAAAATTAAGGAAATTGAGTTTCAAAAAGCACCACCTCAAATCCAGAAACCTCAGTGAGGACCCTCTGCCTTCCAGCCTGAACCCTGGGGGATGGCACAGCCAGCCCAGACAAAAAGAAAGCTCAGCCAGAGGTCTCATGTGCCACCAAGGAAAACCAAGTAACAGCAGGAAGCCCCCGCTCCATGGACCTGGGAGACAGCATTGACAAGAGTGAGCATCCTATTAGTGCAACTGCTGAACATCTCCCTCTCAGCCTCATTAGTGTCATCATTTTAACTAAATTATTCTCTCCAAGGTTTCCTGGAGCCAGGCCCATAAAGCAATGACCCAACAGCCCATTAGGATTATTTCCTCTTCACAAATTACATACGCAACAGAGATCCGATCAGTCACGACTGGGAAAAAAAAAAACAAACAACCAAACAAGATTTTTTTCTTTCCTTTTATTCACCTTCCCCCATCTTAAACACATAAGCCCTGGATAATTGAGAGCAGCTTTCTTGCTTTCCTGTATTTGGCACATTCTAGTCTTTGACTACGTTAAACAGAGTGCTTCCTCATGCACAAAGCATCAATTCTCTCCTCCTCAAGCTTGTGCAAGCACTATCCAAACAACCTGAAGAGACAGGATGTTTAAATTCAAAAATCACTCCCTGGAAGGCACAGAAAAAGGAGCTTTTTCTAGAGCATCATCAGTGCCTGAACAGCAACCCAAAGCATTATGCTGGCTTTGCCTATCTTTCATGACCCTGTGTAGCATTTCAATTTAACACTCATTCTAATCAACTTCCATTTAGGGCTGTGGTGATAACACAGCAATCCCTCAGAAAAATCCTTCCAGAAAATACTTCTGACAGCAATAATATATTAAGACATACCAATTATTCTTGGAGTTCCCCCATTCTCCTCCCTAGAAATCAAGGGTAAAACTGCAAAAGGAGCAGGACGTCTCATTTTTTAGCCTCAACTCAAACACTGTTATTAAAATTGAAGCAGATTTAACCACTGGCACTACAACGTGGCAAAACACATGGCACCTTGTGTTTGATGGTGGTGTTTCCTTGTTCCCTGAGCACTGCTCAGACACAGCACCTCTGCTCCCTACCATGGCTTCCTCCAAGCTAGAGGCAACCCTAATGCTGCTTCTCTTCAAATTTTACAAAAATGGTTTAACACCAACAAAAAAGCATTCTTAATTGTTACTGAAGTAAGCTGGCAAAAAAGTAATGCATATAAACATTTATCCTTTTAAATAAATATATACACTTACAGGTATCTATATAAATATAATATACACATTTTATATGTGTATTATATATATTTTATAAGTACTGTTATAAAGAACAAAGTACAGTCTCACTTTAAAATACTGTCTTCCTATTCCTGCCTCACCTTGAGGGTTTTTGGAAGTTGAAGATTTTCAAGTGAAAGGTTACATCATGGGATGTAAGAGTCAAGAGCATAAAAGCACTTGTAAAAGGGAAGCATATTATTCTTATTAAAGCACAGATCCTATAGCTAAGTAATCAATTATCTCTTCTCAAATTTTTAAAAATTTATTATGCAAGTAAAGGAGAAATGTAGTTTTCCAGAAGCCCTACAGTGAAGAGATAGCATCTACTACATGAATTCATAAAAACTGGGCATTAGTTTCCCTCAGCCTTCAAAAACCTGAGATCACACATACATTAAATACAAGATTTTAAAAAGTGGGGACAAAATAGTGCTTGCTACCCCTTGACTCATTACACAGGTCAGCTTAGCATGGCCAAGGCTATCCTTCCTCTCTACCATTCTCACCTTCCAGCTGAAAAATATGATAAAAAGATGCTGTTCCTCCAAATATAGAATTCAACCCACAGTCAGTTTCTTTTTAATTTTACTCAAGAACATTTTGTATCTTGACACATGGAATGCCAGCAGACAAAGATCCCTGAACAGGTATATTGATCAGAAGAGATCTTCCTGTTGAGCACCTCTGGAAATGATAAACTCCAGCCACATCAGAACTGTCCACTAAGTCCTTAATAAAAGTCCAGGTTTGTACTGACATGGCCACAAACTGTGAGGATCTCTAAAGTGCTTTTCAAGTCCCATAAACACAGACTTACATGCTATTAACAAAAATGTCAAGAATTCACAATATAGAGGATACATAAAGCATTTCCTTAGCATTGTCCTTTGTGTGCCTGAGCACCAAGCCCCAAATGCATCACAACAAGTAGCAGAACAATGTGTCACAGTCTCAAGGCCACAGAGAACATTTTTCTCCTTGGACACAGTTTGTAAAACGACCCACTTCTTTTGAGCACAATGAAAAGGTGTCTACTTAAATTATTAGATGCCCAGCATTACCCCATCAGCCCAAATGCACACCAGCATCATTTTAATCTAGACACTCGTTATAGTTTATGGAACTGCTCATTTTGTAGAAGCAGCAGACATATGCTCACACAGATTCTCCAAATGTGTACACACACATATGCTCTCAGACCTGCCCTCCCCACCAGAGGAGCTGACAAGATGCTCCTAGAAACACTGTCTCTTTGTCATTTTACACACCAAAATGTACGTGCTGAAGTAAATGCTTCTTTCCCTGGGAAAGCAGAGAAGAGTTGTTCTAATTAACTCAGTACCTTAGAAATCCACTGACTAGCAGCAAAACAGAATAAAATTAGCTCTTCACCCACGATCAGGCAGTGAAAAAAAAGCTTTATTTAAAAGCCAGGTATATTGTTCCAGCTAAGTGCAAGCCAATGACTTCAAGTGACATTTACTTTGGCAACCTCACACAAATCAAGATCACCCATTTTGCCTTCAAAAAGGGATTTTGGATCGACCACATTAATGGGACATTGTTCATTCCAAGTATGCCATGTCACACAAATCTGGTTTTCAATAGAAAAAGTCACAGACTAGAACTATTTCAATTCTCCTTGGAAGAAAATAAGCTTTTTGTGAAAGTTGGCAGTGTCCCTTGCCTTTTCTTCAGCTAAGAGAACAAAGTAGATGTAGGAGAGGTGGAACTCACCATGCAAGAAATACCCTGAGAGCACAGAACAAACTGTGTTTTGCAGGGATCTGTAATTGCATGGACACAAGCACCTTTTTTAACCAAAGCACAACGAAGTGGGCAAATTGCAAACAAAAGGCAAGGGCGTCTGAAGGCTGTGCAGAGAAGACATAATAAAACAGAACTAAGAAGCTCTCAATCTCCTCAGCCCAGAGATAAAACAGGGGAAGGCTGTACACAGAGTGTACAGAAAACTGCTGCTAAAGAGGAAAAACAACAAATAGCACAACTGCCCAGGAGAGCAGAGCAACTTGGGCGAGCAAGACAGCATCCTGCCTTTCCATTACCCCCTGAACCAGAGCCTGACCAGCTCCAGCTCCAGCTCACACCACTCTGGCTCTCTCAAATCCTCCTGCCTTCCACGCCCAAAATGCTTTGGGCTGCACTTCTCCATTTCTGAGGAGCTGTTCCACAACCCATCACAACTCTGAATCTCAGCATGAGAAACATTTCAAAGGCAGTTGGATTAAATTTTCCTATTCTCCCCTATTTAAAAATCAGCCCTAATCATTACTTACACACACTAAGCTTTGGTAATCTTCATGCAAATATATTTGGGCGTTAATTCCTGGAGCAGGTAATAGGGATGGATGTTCTTTCTGTAACTAGAGAATTTTCCTTGAGCTAATTGAAAACAGGCATATTTTGAGAAATGCCTTCTACTGCCAATAGTCTAGCAGGGAGGCAATGCAAGGATGATTTATGAGCTGTGAATATCACGTAAATCTGTCTTCAAGTAAAAGGTTCATCTCTGCATAGAATAACTTTAAGTACGCAATTATCAACACTCTTAATTTTACTTATTTCTTAACAAAGCACTAAAATCTCACTGCACATCCCAGCCCTTTCTCAGAGGTTATCACACACCAAATGAATGGGTATCATTTATATCTAAATGCAGCCAGAAGACCAAGCCTCAATTAAAACATTCTTAAATTAGATTATTTCATGCTTTTTCCAAGTCTTTTACCATCCCATTTTCACATTACTTTAGCATTCACCACTTGCTTTGTGGCCCTAAGGGAAGGCAACAGTTAGTCAGTCCTGGAAGCTGAAAGACCTTTTTCATCTATAACAGCTGTTGTATACCTCTTACCTTTTCCAGCAAGCTTTTTAAAATTCATTTCAATTTGAAGCCTGCATGTTACAGAGACAAGAAAAAAATTTGTTTTAGGAAACTTTCAATACCTGTCAAACAGTTGAACAACTATCCCAATTCTTGAAGGAATTACATTCCCCAAGGCACACAGTTTTCTTTTATCTGTCATTAAGGAGAAACTGCTCTTGAGCATCTGCATCTCTCAGGTATCTTGTGTCTATCATAACTTAACTTCAGGTAATGCTATTCTTTCTACAGTTCTCTATTCTCTCTGTCTCCTAGTCAGACCACAGTGAACACAGATGATGTTTATTTGTATTGCAGCAGGCAAGTCTGCATATAACAATGGCTGAAAATACATTCAAAGAGGAAATGTATTTTTTTCTCTAATTAAAAACCACACTAAATAGAGTTTAGTCTCTCAAGTTACAGAATACGCCTGAATCCTTCACCAGCAGCTCCAAGAGACTTAGGAAAGGAGTGGTGCTGATTAGCTCTGGAAGTCCTGTCAGAAAGCAGGCACAGAAGAGCAAGAAACACAACGGTATTAGCAAGTTAGCAGGGAGGAAAATAAGTCTATTTTTTTAAATGAAGAGATGTGCATGCCCATTTTAACTCATAAACAGTGGGCTGTGATGATCAATGTGGTATCCAACACAGAAGATTACAAACTGCTTTCAGTGAGGGTCTTTGGGAGTTGTCCCATAATTTGGCAGTAAATGAGGCAGGACAAAGACGAGGCACGGCTAAATGCAGCAACAAACGGACTGGAGAGGCTCCACACGCCACTACTATCATTTCTTCACAAGTCATTTGTAAAATGACTGCTTCATTTACTTCTGCTGTAAACAAAGATTTGACCCCTGGCATCGTATCTGACTGGAGAGCAATATTAACAAAGCCCTGAATGGTCTCCAAGACCATGACTCTTGATTTCAGCCCTCTTCACTCAGAAAACATTCAAACATGATGCTTAAAGCACTTTGGAGCTTGACAAAAATTAGAATTTGCATCCAAGGGTCAAATTTCAGACATCTCAATACGAAACTTTGGTGTTTGATAATTAAAAGCCACATGCGCATGCACGCGCAGAAATACGGATGGCTCCAGGCACAAACGGACAGATCTGCTTTTGAAATGCTGATCCTTCAGGATTTAATTTCAAAACTCTGTTGGGTTTTGTTTCCCTCAAAGCAGTTAAAACAGCTAATTTGTAATTAAATGCTTGCTTGCAGTTTGATAATGGTGAGAGGTTGCACTCGCCAGCGGCTCAGTCCTGAGCAGAGGTCAGGACACGCAGACGGTACAGCACAGGGACCAGCTCGGCACAGTAACAGCAGTATACACTTCAAAACTGTAACTGCTGTCCAAAACCTATTAATTTTGAAGGGGTTCTTACAAATCCATAATTACAGAAAGGCAAATCCTCATCATAAAGCAGTGAAAACTACATTCACACAGTCCTAGAGGGAGTACTTTCAGCAGCTTGGCTCATTAGAAATGTATTCTTGCATTAAACACCAATATCAAAGACAAATGTTAATGCAATACCTCAGAGCCACGCTGAAAACTGCATTACAGCAGTGAAGAAGTACCTATTTAAGTGGATCCACTATCCCTTCTCCATGGAAGGCAACTGGAGCTCAGTGATGGCGTTCTGCATTGCTTTTCAAATATCAAGCATAGCTAGCTCATTATAAAATCCTATTCTCCAAAACCCACACCATCTATGCCATCCAACACTTGAGAACATTGTGCGTCAACCTTACCACAATGATCAGGAAGAGAATCCATTTATTCTGCTGACATCCAGTTGCCTTAGCACAGAAGGGCTGGAAACCTCAACAGTACTTGCATCTGCTTTTCCTTCTAACTTGGCATCTTTTTAGCACAGCTCCAGTGCAAAAGGAAGAAAGCAAAACACCTCAGATGTTTTGCTGGAAAAGGAATATGGCTATGAACAAAGGTTAAAACTGAAAACTTGAAACTGCTTAGCAGAGGTGTGGCTGCTGAAACCTTACATAGTTGCGTCACCAAGATTTTACTTTGGCAAACACGGCTTCCTGAATTCAAACAAATCAAAGACAGAACTATCTTTTGTTCCAGCAATAAGCAATTATTGCACAGACATGCTTTCAAGGTCACTAGCGGGAAGAGTAAACTCCACCAGGATGTGTCAGTCATAAGTAATGCTTTAAAAAAAGTTAGCACCAAGCAAGACATATTTAAAGCCTTCCACACTTAGCAGGAAACAAAGTGCTAACTTCCTTCCAACTGACCACAAATAAATATGAACAAAAATATCCTTAAAAAAAGCAATTAACATTTCATAGGTTCATATTCTTCTCTATTATACCTATTTTTTAACAAGCATTACAACCAAAATTAGTTTTTATTATTTTGGTAAAATAAAATGAAATGCCTTGTTTTAACGACTTTGGTAGAAGAAAATGTTGCCTTCAAAACCATTTTAAGAGAAAAAAATTAAACAGGGACTTGATTTCTTCAGAACTCTATTGCAAAAGAAGCATTTTTGTATTTGTTAACTTAAGGCTATATAAGCTATATCAATATCTTTTAAAACACAATAGCACTTTAATTACAAGTATTGTATTCATGTTAATAAAAAAAATTTACTTTTAAAGAATATAACGTCAAAGGTTTCACCCATTCCTAAAAATGTCACTTATTCTTTTCAGGAGGGCAATAAATGCATTCAAATTACCAATGACAAAAATAGGCATAAAATAAAATTAAAAAAAAAAAAAACCACCACAGAAAAAAGCTGGTTTTAAAAACAGACATGGCACACAAAGAGTATAAAGAAAACAAACCCAAGCTTTAGAAGAGATACAAAGCACCCTTCTTCAGGATGATAAAACAGCTTCAATGAGAATGAGGAGGAGGATCATCCCACACTTGTCTGGCAGAGAGGTTTTACACCCTTTTTGAAAGAGGTTGCTGATGCCTGAAGTTAGATAAAAGACACTGGACTAGACAGACAACAGCATGTTCTCATACTGAAGGTCACCAGGTGTGTGGAAACTACTACTCTGGGCTTTACCACATGATGGTTAAAAACAGCACCTCCTTTAAACTTTTAAAGGATGCCTTTGCATCCTTCACTTACGACAAACTGAACATTGTCAACTGAAGACTAAGCGAAAATGAAGAGAATTATGTGATTCCTGGGGATATTTTGCCTTTGACCAATCAATGTATGAGTTATCATGTCTAACACTTTGATGGATGTAATTGTATTTCAGAATGTACAACCGTACATCAACTTTACTGTGCTGATGTATAGACTATACACCAATTACCCAAATGTTGCAAGAGCATTTTTTGTAAAACACTGTTCACCCCTGATTACTGTATTTAAAAAAGCTTTCAAAGCACCTAACACAGGAAAATCATTATTGAATATTGCACTGAGTGCGCCGAGCAGAAGAAAACATCTTGAGCTGTTGGATTTAGTGCCTTTGGTGAACACATTCTCTCTCAATGCACACACACACGTGAACAATGATTAACTCCCATAATTCAGCACAAACAGTAATAAAAGACAGCTTCCTTCCCCAAGCAGGAAAGTCCAAGCTAAAGCACCTTTCTTTCACAAGCCTCAGAAACATCTATTGAGGTAACACTTTGACAAGGGGGCTCGTCTTGCACCAAGTACTTTACATCCATAACATTCAGACTTTGAAGTGTGGGGCTTCTACTTGAACACATCTGCAGAAGCAATTCACACATCAAGGATTTACACATGCCCCTCTAGGTAAAAAACATAACTAATCCACTATAAATGCAATAGGCATGTAAACTGCTTTGCAGATGTGCTTGGTAACACACAGTGAACGAGAGAAGAATACTTGTTAAGTGCATTATAAAGTTTAAGGCCCCTCTGAAAAAGTATTTCATTGCATTTGATGCTTACCAATAGGATTTAACCTGACCGTCAAAAACCTTAAAGAAAGGTTTCTTCCATAAGCATGAATTATGGAGCTCCCTGTGCCACAGGAGGGAGACATGACCACCAGCCACCATCTGCACTAGATCAGATGGAAATCTCAAGGAGTGACAAGGAGATCCAACATGCCCAACCTGATTTTAACTGACTTGCATTTCTCTTTAATAAAAAAAAGAAGTAAATTAACAGTTGTATTTGACAACTGTCAAGAGAGTCAGGACTGACTCTCTTACACTAGACTGTGGTCAGCCCTCAGATTTTTATTTGCATATTTGAGATGGACATTCTTGTGCTACACAGCAGATATCAACTCCTCCAAAGTCTCTTCCCTGGTGACAGCAGTGGCTGCAAAGCAGGTGGAATTGGGCAAAGGCATTGTGGCTCCAATAGCCACCGTGCATGGAAGCACTTGAACTACTAAGGGAGTTCAGTTTCCAGCCAGAGCAATTCCTTTTTAATTCTGTTTATATTCACAGAGATAACAGCCCACATCACCTCCACTGATGCTACAGCCTCATAGCAGCTTCTTAAACACTAGAGAGAAATACTCATATGCTCGTAAGACAAAGAGTTCCTAATGACTTTCCCAAGCACAAGACAAACAAGATAAAAATCAAAGCATTTGATTTGGGGGTTTCGTTTGTCTGTTTGTTGAAGGGGGGAAGGTTGGTTGCTTTTATTGTTTCTTTCTTTAAAAAGAAGTAAACAAATGTTTGCTCCATCACCCCTGACAGACACTGAAGTCAGAAGCTGCCAATGTAGTAGGGCTGTACTTCAGAAAAAAATTCAATCTGCTGAGAGTACTGGTGAATCTATCCTACAGCACATATCAGAAAAGGGGAAAGCATTTGCTTCTCCATTTATGTTGATAACACATTCAGACATACTTTATTCTGAAGGGGGTTGAGGGGGAAGAGCCACAAAATCTAAAAACCACACCTCTGAAATTGGCCAATGCCCAAAACCATGATAATTCTACACTTTGCCAAAAACAAAACGTTGCTTACTGTAACACCTCCTATTTGCCACTCATACAAATGTCAAAATCATTTGAATTCTCAGAAGAGTTCTCAGCTTCAGTGGCCTCTGAAAGAGATGTGCTATTCAATGTAAACACTGATTCTGTGAGAACAAGGATAAGGAAAAAAGAGTGGGTGGGAGTATTTCCTTTTCCTTGGATTTAGCTTCGCTAAGTGTTCATTGTTCACAGGAGATGTTCTACCTTTCCATTGTCTCATATGTTTCCCCCACCCCTTTTTTTTTGATACCTTGGAGACAAGCACTAAGATAAAGCATTCTAATTTCTTCCATGTACTTAAAATTTGGCTGCCCAGTTCTGGATTTGGAATCTACATGGAGGTCTTCTTATCTGTAAACTCATGTTTGTCCTGCCCCCTTGCTAAATAAGCTAAGACAGTAATTAAGCCTCTAGTAAAGTAAATCCTCCTAGCCCAACATGCTTTCCTCTTTGTCTCCTTGTTGCTCAGTCATACTGCCTCATCAGGTTAGTCTGTATTGTCTCAAACCTGTCTAGTTTTAGCCAATTAACTAACTTTTCTTATCCTTTTTGTCCTTTCACCATGCTCACACTGACAGCAAAATGCACATTTGGAACAGAAAAACCCCATCATCCCTGATCTCTCCAGAATTTTTTGGCATATCCAACTGGTCACAACAGTCTGCTGTGTTTTGATGCACCAGCTGGAATATCACTTTATTCAACATCCTAAAGTGTGACAATGAGTCCTTCTCACTGACAGAAAAACCACCACACCACCAAACAAACAAAACAAGACACCTCCACAGAATTAGAGTACTTATCTCCACAGCCCCACATATTTTTTTCCTTTAACTATCTATTGGAGAAGGAACTATTTCACTTCCTCCTTTTGTAAAATGACACATTACAAAGTAGACCATCTGCTTCACAGACTTCTCACCCTTCTTCTTTCCTTCCCATATATTTGCCTGATGTATTTTATGGTTTTCTGTATTGGTTTCCTTTGGGTTGAATTCCCCTTTTCCTAAGGGCCTCTGTTGACTCAACCTTGGTGTACTTCTCTCTCTTCCTGCTTCCCTTTTGTCNTTTTGTACCCCCTCCAGACATATGTATCCTTTCTGAGACCGGATGTTACTTAAACTTTTATGACCTGAATTTAATTATTCAAGGTTCTTTGCTTCCCAAATCAAACTGTTGATGGCACACGCCTGTCTGAAGGGGTAGGCAGGTAGGAATTAGGCTCCTTCCTCCACCAATTCACTGGGCTTGTTTGGGCAGGACAGAGTCATCAGCTCAGGGTGATCACTTCAGCAGTACTCTTTTAGCTTATATTTGGGAAAATATCTAGAAAAACCTCTCACATGGAAAAATCACAAACATCATGGCTTAGTTTCTTCTCACAAAGATTTTAAAAACATTTTTGACTCAGAGGTAATCTTTCCCTTTAAATAAGGGACAGAAGATAGAAGAGGAAGACCCACTTTATTTTTTTCTCACCACAGCTGGCATGCCCCAGTTTAGGTAATTACAACTGATGGAGCAGAACTTGGCCAACCCCAATCAGCTGCCTCTGTATTACTGCATTCAAAACTGCAGGAACCTGTTAAAGCAGGTTGTGCAGTTTAGCTCATCTTTCCAGGTAAGTCCATACTGCTGCAATTCCCTGAATACCTTTTAATGCAGGATTGTACAAAACAGTTCTTATACTGGCAAAAAATACTGCTCCTTCACACTCAGAGCAGTTAGAAACAGAGTAGCAGAACACAAAAAAGGAAAAGCGTCATACCAAATTAAGAGTTCTAAAACTCTAGGGCTAACCAGAATTAAGTATGAGAAAACGGCATATCCATAAACAAAAACAAACAAAACAAACAAACCCAAAACAAAACCTCAAACTCAAAGATACACAGCTCTAACTATACCTCTGATAGTCTGTGTTTCAGTAAATAATTAAGGCTGGGAAAATTAATTTTGTACATTAAGGTTACTTACTTATTTTTAAAAGACCCTGCACTATATACTAAAAAATTGAGGTAAAGAGCTACAAGCTTGTGATTAAGCCCCTTGTAACATAATTTGATATAAAAAACAAACCACAAAAAAAAATTAAATAAATATGAATCAACATTTGATTAACTGTAGACTACTAAAGCTCATGAGAATATCAAAAGCCAATTAGATGCAGTATCATTTCTACTCTGGACATTTATATATGGATTTGGTTTTAATACAGTTTAAACAGAGTAGCAATGGTAATCTCAGGCTCCTTTGCACATGGCCACCTTTAATTAATTAGAGACAAAAACCTGTTTTGCAATTTTGAATCCATTCTGTGGACTACACTCAAGTTGAAATTTTGATTAAAGTAAGGAAAACAACTACCATCAAATACCCTCAACTCATTGTCTCAACTCACTTTGGTAGATGTGCCAAACTTTTACAAATGCTCAGACATAAATTTCAGCTCTCCATGCAAGTTTTGAAAGCATACACATATCTTCCTTCAGAACAAACAAACAAAAACCCCAAAAACAAACAAAGGGAAAAACACCACACAAGAAAAAAAAAATCAACTTTATTCTGAATTAGTTTCTTTTTAACATTTTAGAGGGTGAAGACTATGTGTTTCATGGCTACCTATTCCCCGATTCCAAGGCAGAATAAACCACCTGAGTAAAACTGCAACTGTGCCTCTTCTGCAGCATTAGAATCATACTCTAAAACTTTTCATTCTGCTGCTTCTTTTTTTTTTTTTCTTCCAAGTTAAATGTAATCCTGTTTATTTAAGCACACATATTCCACAGTCCACTACCTACCACTGCTATCAACTGATGCTTTTAAAAGTAATCCTACTCTGCAACTCGTGTTTGCAGTGTATTTCCAACAGCTGGGTCACTCAAGTCAGAGTTCAGATATTTGTACACATTTCTAAATCCACTTCTGTCATCCCAAGAAATGCCAGATGAAGATCACAGCAGTAAGTACTGCACAGACAAAAGGACACTGGGACTTCACAGACATGGTTTAGGGGCAGTTGCCACCTGTTTTAGAAGAAATGAGAGAAGCACTGGAATGAGCAGTGATGTTCCACACCAACCTTGGGGATGAATGCCTCAAAGGAAACACATGCATAGAAACAGCCCAAGCAAACTTGTGACTATCTTAACAGATATGAATGACACTTTCATTGCTTTCTCTTCTTAATGATGCCATTACTTTTAATTTACACCTTAAAAAAAAAAAAAAAAAAAAAAAAAAAAACCAGAGGGAGAAACAGAGCAGAAAATAAACAGAAGTCTCAAACACTGAAGCTGACAGTTCATTTATGGAAGTTATACTTTCATCTCACACCTCCAAAATAAGCTTCAAACATTTAGGTCAATAGCTACTTAGCCTACTGGAACAACCATTCATGCTGTCTCTAAGTATGAACTATATGGAGACAACACACAACTCACCAAAGCAGAGAACAAAAATATTATTCTACAGTGAAAGAGAGAAGAAGAATGCATAGTTATTTCTAAGCACCTCTGTGCTAGAAATACACCTCTGTTGTACAAGATATTACATGCATTACTACAGTTGTTTAATCAACTTATGAACAAGTACAAGCAGTAATGCATAATTGGTATCTGGGATGCATTTATTGCTGATTCCCCGAGAGTTGCAATCAAGAGATGGTCTCCAGTATACAGAATTAAGAGACTTGTGATTTCGGATTAGTCCTGTTACAGTCAGTTGAAATGAAAAATATCTCAGTGAGTCTTTCCATGAAATGGGCTCATTCTGCTGTACTGCCAATATTAAAAAATACTGGAAGCTGTATGTCAGCATTGATTCAAACATCAGCAAGTGCAACCACCCGTTCAATTTGGGAAAAGTTATAATAACACCTTTTTTACAGAGTCTCTCTTATCTAACAGCAAACTGCAGTGTCACAGTGATCTCTTCCCCACTGAGTACCAAATTCCTTTCTTTTATCCTGCCCAGTAAACAGGTAATAAGACTGCATAATTTCTAAAGCAGCCAATAAAATAAGCTTTCACTTTCCAAAACACCTATATATGATTTCACTTATAAAAAAAAAATTCAAATTTAAAAAAAAGGTATCAACAACAAAAAATGCACACCCATTCAAAAAAAAAAAAAAGAAAAG
>VZRH01003317.1:471663-497668 GCA_013397555.1 Urocynchramus pylzowi | reverse complement strand
AAAAAAAAAAAAAGAAAAGAAGTATTTCACATGACACATTCATTCTCCAATTCCCTTCCCTGGGAAACAAAGAAAGCCAAGA
Source organism: Urocynchramus pylzowi (assembly GCA_013397555.1). NCBI lineage: Eukaryota > Metazoa > Chordata > Aves > Passeriformes > Fringillidae > Urocynchramus > Urocynchramus pylzowi. The sequence goes on along the minus strand of VZRH01003317.1, from coordinate 497,586 downwards.
ACATAGATGGACACATAAACAATCTTTCCAGAAAGCACTTATTTAGACCAGCACTCACACCAAATTGATCGAATCCAGAGTACTATATTTTAGTTAAAGCTAAGGCTACCTCTTCTCTTCCATGCAAACAATCCAAATTCCTCCTGAATTTAGACCAATGCATAAAAATGGATTGATTTTATAAGCTGAATGGGTCATTTTATAAGCTGAATGATATTATTTCTGTGTCCATACATGGCAGGAGGTGTGTGTGTGTGTGGCTCACAGAAGTTAAACTTGTCAATAGTCTTTAGGGAATCAGCTGAAGGACATGTTCTTGCACAATACATTATTTTAAGCTTGTTGAAAGCTGATGCAATACACAAAATGCACATCCTCCTTTCTTATTTTTAGCATGGGGATCCAACTGCTGCCCCATGCTACACCAAGGGAATAATAAAATAATCTTCTAGTAAGGAAGAATTCTGCATGCTTACTAGACAGGATAATTACACTGCCTGTACAGTACATGCTAATTGTACTTGGCTACAGACAATTAAACAAATACACTCAGAGGCTCTCCATCTGACTTTCGAGCCACATACAGGGAAATTCACATTTTATAAATATTTAACTGGAAGTAAAAATGGTAAGGCTTATCACAGCTGTCACAGCTTCATGCAACCGAATCAATTAACAACAGCAACCCTTAAGACAATAGAGATAAGGGAAGCCTGCAATTACTCACAAAAACCTAACTGGAACAGACTGCAATGCCATTTCCCAGCTCCTGGAGCAAGTGCTTGCATGACCTCACCAAATCCCGCCAACAAAGAGGAAAAAGCTGCTAGTCCCTGCCAGCTGCTTGTTTAAAGTACCTGCCTGTACCTGGGGAAATTAAAAAATGCAGCAGCCAAGCCAGAGGAGCAGAGGGATGGAGCAGAGCAAGAGATGATGGTGGAGAAAATGCCAGTGCACCACAGAAGGAGATTTCCTGCTCTTCATTTCTGATGCTACAAAATATTGCTTGCAGTCTGAACTTTTTTTACAGGTAGTCACATGTAGAGCCGCTCAAACTTCGGTCAGCACTTTAAATCTGCAAGGGGAAAAAACTCTGAAGAAAGGAGTGGGAACTTCTGTATTTCTCTTTTGCTTTGTGGTGAGTGACTGCAATGTCACTTGGATGAATCTTGGGGACTGAAGCTGAATTGCTTTCTCTGTACTCAACTCCACTAACTCCATCTAACAAACTCACAAGACCAGGATCAGATTTTCATCACAAGCTTTTTGTGCTTATTTCTAACAGCACAAAAGGCAAATTAACCAAAAGTTCAGTACAAGTTTTCCTCAAAGTGATGCAGCTGCACAGTAATGACTACATCACTAGCAATTATTAGAAAAGAAATTATATTATCCAAAGTTAATTTAATGGTTAAATTTCAATCAGACTGACAGACCAAGAAACACTTTTATAACTGCAAATCTAAGGCGCAGAGATGAACATCAGAACTGCCTAAAAGTTAGTGGTTTTCTCCAAACTGAAGTTACTGACTTGTGTCAGAAATTCTAAGATTGCACATGATCTTGATTAGGTCACCACAAAGAGCAAGATCTCGAGTGATTGTATGCAGTGAAAACAGAACACATGATTCTTCCCTGCAGCACCATAAGGGGAAATTCCCAAGTGCACATGAACTTTTCTCTCTCAAAACCCTGCCCCAATTTTTCCCAACACCAAGTCCTCTCTCACTGAAGCAGCAGTTTAAGGTGAACTTGCCACCCCTTCCAGCAGATACAGCTTGCTGTTCAATTCCATATTCAACTACTGCAAGGTGAGTTTCAGGCAACACGTAGAGAGAGGGGAAAAAAAAGCCCTCCCAAAAAGCACCAAAAGCCAAAAATAAACAAAACAAAGAATAAAAAAAACAAAGCAAAGCAAACACCCAAAACCCCCCCACCCACTCGCCACTGTCAACAATGAAAAAAAATTAAAAGAAGATAAACATCTTCCTTTAGGTTAAACTAGATTGCAAGTTTTTCCCTGTATTTGACAGCAGATTGTTTTCATAAGAGTGACTGCTCCTCAAGTTAAGGTGAACATAGGTTTGAATTCTACTCAAAACTGAAGGTATTCTTTTTATTGTAAGCACTCTTGCTGGCCACAATCTACACATCCAGCACCCTGAACAATTGATCATTATTTTCTGTGCTTCCAGCAAACTCGGGTGTTTAAGGATAAAATGGCAATGCACTTCCATTTGTATTTATTCCTTTATGCATTCCTTTACATTTGACAAGTCAATGTCTCTAGTACCATGCACAGATGCACAAATTCATAAATTTTTTCCACATTCATTCCAATAATTCTTAGGTTTTTATGTTGCTTAGACAATTTTTTTAAAAAAGGCTATTTTTTATATAACCTTCAAAAACATTGTATCAACACTTAGGACAAAAACAAGCACATGCGAATTTTCAAGAGCAATTTTTTTCTCATTTCCATCACACTAGTTCTGATGGAAATGAGTTCACCACCACATTCTTTTGCAGGTGACGTTCTGACCACTGCATTTGCTAATACAAGTCACTTATGGCATACTGAAAATGTAGGTTCATTCATTAAGGTGCCTCACAGAAAATACTTCCCTTGTCATAGATTTTGTGGTATTTAAGTAATCTACCAAACACTTGTCCCCTAGCAAAGTCAACATACTTGTGTATTTTTTGACAATCAAAGCTTCTCGGCTTAATTAAAAGGCAAGCAAACGCACCTTTGGTTGTGCAAACCTCCTCAAGTTCAAAACAAACAAGAAATGGAAAGAACATGTAAGTAATAATGGAGTGAGATGAGCAAAATTAATGCACTGATGCAGAGCTATGGACATATATTTAAATACAATATACCTGTTTGAACACGTCTGTCAATGCAGCAGATTGTGGTGGGTGCTGGGTGAGTTTGTCAAGGGGAAGGGGATGGAGAGGGAGGTGTCAGGGGGGAAGAGCAGAAGAGGTATAAAATCTGTGCAATCACCTCAACACAGGACTATCATGCTAATCCCCCTTTATGACAGGAGTGTTGGACTGAATTATTCCTGCCTGAATTTGCTGTACAAAACTGGAAGCCCTGCCTCTGCCCACACAGCAATCTCCCCTATTTGCAACTCCATTCCTCACGCTGAAACAGTGGGAAAATTCTCCTCAAAGCTCACAGACATCCCTTGTTCCCATTCCCACTTTCTCCCTAGCAGTTTCATAGCTCCATGGTGCTCATGTGCTGTGACTTCCCAACACTCCCTCACGTTGTCTCACTGCCCTATAAAACAGGACCCCTGCCCCTGAATCTGCCAAACCCTGCCCAGAGCTGCATCTCGAGGCTCAGATGAGCCCAAGTGTTTCAGGATGGTTGTACTTATAGGCCTTGTGCTTATCCAAGCCAAACACAAGCTCCTTTTCAGGGAAAGAACAGTTTACAAAATGACTTCTAAATAACAAACAATTCTTTGCCGTCACGTCCAGAAAAGAGTCCCACAAAGCGTAAAGAAAACAAAAAAAGAGACAGAAAAAAGTTGTACATTTAACAGTTTCAAAATTTCAGTGACTTTAAAGCAAAAATGGTCTAAAAATAGTTCTAATATGCTGAACCCTCCTGATACTTTGCAGTTTTAATGCCATGCATTCTCCTTAAAACCTCCCTAACTCATCTGCTTTTCCTATAAACGACCTCCGCACACAGCCAGTGCAATAAAGCATAAACAATGTAAACCAGTGCCAAAAAAATTAACTCAAAGCAATTGCAATTCTCCCTTTAGTTTCTTTTCAGTCCAAATCACTTCAAATGTGACACTTGCACAAATTATACTGGTTAAAAAACTAAACAAAAAGATCCCTCTGCTGGACTGTTGTCTTTCCACAAACAAGTCCCAATTCCTTCTTAAATGCAATGATGCACTTTAGAAGTCTACAATATTAATTTCCATTCCACTAACCTGTTTATTAAACCTGCATTGCTCAAATGTAAGGATTGGGTGAGAGACAAAGATATGCAATTATTTTTAGGCATGGGATGAAAAAACTGGTGGGGTCATCAGGCTTCAAATGCAGGGGTAGTGGCCTAATGTCCTACTGGTGGCAGATCTCAATGGTGCCCCTCATGGGTCAGCACCCAGGTCAATACTGCTTCATCTGGCCAACAGGATGGAAACACCCTCATCCCATCCAAGAGTAATCAATACCCCACCCCTAATGCAGTTTAAGGGAAAAATTCAGGTCACGTTACATAAATTACTTCTGGGTTGAGTCACCACCCCTGGAGATATTTAAATGCCATGCAGATGTGGCACTAAGGGACACGGTCTAGTGGTGGACCTGGCAGTGCTGGATCAATGATTGGACTTGATCTCGGAGCTCTTTTCCAACCTGAATAATTCTGTGAATCCATACATCAACCTTGGGGAGGACTGAAATGGTGGAGTGTAGGGCTGCTGCTCCCCAGCATCAGGACAAAAAAAAATAAAGAAAACTGGTCTGATGGAAGCTTCACAATATTCAGGCTAGACAAACACAGTCTTGCAGCAGTGCAGGAAAATCCCACACAGCCATTCTGGCTGGGATGACCAGCACAAAGAAGCTGAAGATCCAGGTGAAGGGGATCAGCAAGGGACCCTTGCAGCAGCCAAGGCTGCCCACACACTGGGCTGTCTGAGCAGAATTGCAGGCAACACGTTGGCAGAAATTATTATTCCCATCGGGGTGGCAGCTGGACACACATCCAGTTTGGTATCTTCCAGTACAGAGGAGATGGGCCAGCTGGAGAAGTCAGTGGTAAGGAGGCTGCAGCACACCATGCAAGACCAGAGGCTGTGAGAAAAGTCAAAGCAGGAGCCAATTCAATTCTTCACTACCTTGGGGAGTGCTGACCACAGAAAAAAGGATATCAAACTCTCTTCAGAGGTGCAAAAGGAAGGGGCAACAAAGGAAACTCCAACTCAGCCACCTGTTTTAGCTTTTAAACACCCTCAACCCATTTTTTTCTTTGTTACCAGAGTTGTAACCTTTTCTTTTTCTTCTAGGTATTCAAAACTCAACTGGAGCAAGACCCTGAGTAACACTATCTGTTTTTGAAGCCATCACTGCTGGAGCTGGAGGGTATTGGACCAGATGACCTCCAGTGGTTCCAACCTACATTTTTTAGTGATTCTATGATCTATTCTAGGACAGCATGCATGGTATAGGATTACAAATGTAATATACCAGCAAGCCAAAGCACACTGCCAGCCAAAATGCAAGAATAGAAGACACTACTCTACACTCTTTTGACATACTCTTGTCAGCAGATGCTCCAAAATGCTGCGTCAAAACTCATGGGAAAAGTGGAAAAAAAGGAAAAAAAAAATCCAGAAATACAAACATGCAGTTGCTTTGACATAAGGACTTCTACCTTAAACATGGCAGATCATACCTTTCCATGGCTCACCTTTGGGCAACAACACAGGTAGTACACATGGTGTTGGCACTCATCTGAAGGGGAAAAAACATCTGGGACAAAAGGTAAGGGTCTTGGAAATTTTTAGAGGTTCTGGTTGCTGTTTTACTGCCACTAAGACCTATTCTGAAGTCACAATTCAAAGAAAAACTAGGAGAAGAAATTTGTTTGTTTAAATAGAAGCATCTGATAGCCAGCCAAAGTCACAATGAGCAGTCTGTAACAAACAGCCTGGGGAAAACAGATTTTCTGTAACACAGCTGATACAACAAACTTTCCTCCAATATAAATGTGGCACTGGCCTCACACAGAGCCAGGAGGGCTGTGTTTGGGAATTGAGACCACTGCACATGTTGGGTCAGAAATTCAGCTGGTGTTGATCAACAGAACCCCACCAAGGAGATGGGATCTGGCCTGCTGTGCTTTGGTTGCATATGTTGAAAAAACTTCAGTAGAGTCTGATGTGATAACTTTGATTTCTGTTGATGGACAGTCCTCCCAAAAGAGAGTCTGTTAAGAACACGACAAGGGATTACTTGTTTTAATATCTGATAATTTAAGCCAGAAGTTGACAGAATTTGCCCCCCTCTGAAGAACGTGAAACCAGTCTACTCTACACATATAGCACACAGAAGAGAAAAATACTTTTTTGCTAATAAACATAATAAAGATACTGTGTGTCTAAAGTTCAAGTTAGCTTTAGAAGTCTAACTGAAATTTACTGTGAAGGCTGAAATCTGGCCACAATTTAGGTGGAACAAGAGGAATCTATACTGGTGAAAAGCATAGGTGCCAGTAGAACCTAACAACAAGATAAAAGCCAGCAATAAGCTGTCTCATACACACACTGATCTTCCTTCTTCCTGTAGTCACAAAAACATTTCTAATTTATCCACTGAAAAGTCTATTTTCATTTGGAAAACTAATATCTTGAAGAATTTCATTTTCACTGATGGCCTGTGGGGAAGAATGAAGGAAGACAAAAGAAAACAGGCCCAGCCAGCACTACACCTCCAAAAAAAATTCACTCACTCCATGTTAGTTAAAGTTGTGGTCATTTTCAAACAAACCCACAAGCAAATCATGAAGACTGAGGTGAATGGACTTGGGTGAAAATAACTTCAGATGTTAAAATACTGGAGAATTTGTGCACCAATATATAATAAAAAATAGAGGTTGAGACATGTTGCAGACACTCAACCATTACTAAGAATGCATTTCTGACATTTGGAAAACATAGCCTCTATTGTAAGAGTTTCTGCATGAGCTGGACAAGTAGTTATTGAACTAAGTGCAATTTATAGAATCATACAAGTGAAAAAAAGGAAAAGAAAAAAAAAATCCTAAAGAGAATGGTAAAGAAGGGGGAAATTATTTAAATAGAAGATTCCCTGTTTTGCTGGCCCAAACATTAAGTCTTCTGGAGACTTCTGATGAAAAGAGTACATTCAAATATGTTTGAATGTACTAAAAACATGGCAAAGATGCTGAACTCCTCACCATTCTTGCCAAGCTGCAAATTAACATTTTGAATATGCATTATATTGTTGCAAAGCAAAGCAATCCACAGCAATAGCTTAAGCTACGTGCAAATACACACTCACTGCACCAGTTTTTGTTAGCTCCCTGATTGCAAAGAAATACAACACAAAAATAACACAACTAATACGTGTCTGCAAATCAGCCAACAAGCAAAGAAGAAGCCCTGCATGAACAGATGCAAGGGGAGGAAACAAAAACCTAAAAACTCTTTATGAGGGCATGTGTGGCAGAATGTGATCAGTAACTAAAGATGCCAACGCTTATCAGTTTCTAAATTCCTGTCAGCTAGCTTGTCAAGTGTCACTTACAAAAATGCAGCCCAAGTGAATGAGACTCCATGTCTCAAGTTAGTGTAGCATCTGAAATGTAGGATTTAAATAGATACACCTGGGTAATTCTTTTATAAAAGAGAGAAAAACTGAATAACCACTCAGACATTTGAGCAAAGTATACAGTCGCATCTAATATCGGTACTAGAGTTCATTAAATTAGGAAGGTTATATAAATAAGAATGTTAGACATGTCTACTAAAAACAACAAGAAAACAATTGTTTTCAAAACAGTTGCACTTTCTCAACCCACAGCCATCTCCATGTCACTTGATATTTGCTTATTTAGACAATTAAAGTAAGCAGATTAGACCACCAAAAAGAGCTGGAGAAACCATTATGTATCCCGTCAGAGAAACATAAACCTGAAACATTTATATGTAAGCATTTTAACCAGAGAACACATGTACAGGGAATTTTTAAATGGTTACAACCCCTAGTTAGTGGTTTTACTAGGGAGCATCAATGTTTTGCAGAACCAAGCACATTCACCTACCATTTTCTTCTTCACTCACACTAAAATCTTCTGACATACCCATACAGAAAGAGCAAAGTGATCAAAAGGTGATCACTTTTTCAGACCAAAAAGTATCCATTTATAAAGAGATCCATGCCAAAAGCCACAACATGTTTTTTTGAGTAACGCTGAGGAGCTTCTTTCTCTGTGAAGAAGTCAACTGTACCACTGAGCTTTGACACTTGACAAACCTCTTGATTTTTATGCAACGCATCGCCTTCTCTTTCAACACATTCTGGTTATTGCCTGTGCTCCTAAGGCATCCTCTCCCCCACACATCTGCTTTTAATTAAATATTTAAGTGTTTATTTCAAGATACAATGCTGTGCCAGCCCACATTTCACCTGAGGAAACACCATTAGCCTGTGTGAAAGGACACGCTGGGGGAGGCAAGCACACCTCCCACTTACAGCATCTCTCTCCTCCTTTCCAACCTTACATCTTCATACTTGCAGCAAATCACTTCCAGGTGGGCCTGTGCTCTTCATTCCTGACTTCTACTCAAAGGCAATTCCTGCTGGAAGACTGAGTAACCAATTCAGCCATGTTTTAAACTCATTATGCACCCACCCCACACCATCTTCCTCATGCTCCACACAGAAAATTGGTGCTGATGTCATTGAGTGAGCTACACACTTCTGCTCCAAAATACAGTTTCTGTCATAATTACCTTCAAGATATCACACACACACTCCCCACACCAGCCTTCCATCCCTTGCAAAGGCACAGGTGGGCAGGTTTTGCCACCTTCCAATAGTTTTTCTCATGGGTTTTTCACTGGTCACCTGGTAAAGCAAGTCAAATTCTGAATGGCTGAATCTCACAGGCACCATAGGAAATACCAGGAAAAGGAGTCCCCAGAGAAGAGGGAGCTGCTGGAGGGTGTGGTGACAGTGTCTTCCTGAAACCCTAATGCAGAGGAATCATCACAAACCCTAAGAAATGCCAGATGGTGACTTATTGCTGCTACATCAGCTCTTTAAAAAATAAAAAAATGCGTGCAAAGAACACCACACCATGCAAGCTAATCGGCCTTACATGCCAAGGCAAGTCTTCCAGGTTAAATGCTCACCAAATAGAATTAATTTTAGAATCAAAAATAATTAACAGTAAGTAGGGAGTCATTTACAAAGCAGCAATTCTGAGGGGGTTGTTGTAACAGCAACTGAGCAAACAAGCCTGATATTGCAAAAGCCTGATATTGCTCCTTCACTCCCCTGTTTTCTCAGAGCAACTGCAAGGAAACAACCTCCTCTTTACACACAAGGGCTCATGAATACATTTAAATTTACTCTGTGTGAGAAACAAGCCAGTTAATAGGAATTTCTAGCTGCAAAGGACAGTTTTCATCTAAAATGCTAAAGGACCAGGGTAAACGTTTCATAGAAAAGTGATAAAATCTTTTACAAGTATAGAATTGGAACCAAAAGAAGCCTAAACCACAGAAAAGATGACCACAGAAGTACCTGAGCCTAGAAGAAGTATCACAATATCCCTCTCTAAAAGACCATAAAACTGATACAGTCAGAAGCATGAGAAAAAGCTTACCATCAGCAATCTCAGTCCTCCATACTGCTAAATTTACTCCCTTTCTAATCCTGGCAGTATTTCAGAAATAGCACTGTATGGGAGGTTCTGTGCTCCAGGAACTATTCTACTCCAATTGCTCTTTTCAACAAAGACGATGCTTTTTGAGAAATCAAGAAGAATTCTCTTAAGCTGCACATACTTGTAACATCACTGAAACTGATCTGATTTTTTTAAAAAATACACACATTTGCACTTATTGTAAAAAGCACATAGCACAGAACTCACTTTGCCTGCATGACAGAAAGAAAATCCCCATTTTGCAGACACAAGCAGTTGATACCTCAGCAAAGCACACAAAGAACACCTCTTTAATTATGTGGCCCACTGAAAGGCATTAGGGCAAGCTTCTAAAGGCTTCAAACCACAAGGCTCTGAAGCATTTTGTATTTCACATGACTCCTGAATAATTAGTAATTTAATCAACATTTAGCCCCAAAAAGTAGTAAAATAAAGATAAAGTTTCCAGACATGGAAATAAGTTTTCCAGATATTCTGACTTTGTGATTGTCATGGCCAAAACTAAACCCCATACGTTCCTCTGCCATTAAGTAAATACAGTACGTAGCCTATTTTAAAGCCCTGAAATTTGATTGTGGGGAAATAAATAAAAACAAGGAGGATATAGATGAAAAAGCAACTTGGAACAAGCACTTTTTATGCCAAGCTCATCATCTGTGTTATTAATACATTGCACATGGACCCCACATGATGTTTTGAGTGAAATTAAACATGAAGAATCTATTGACATGGGTATAGTTATTATTTCCCACAATAGAGACTTATGAAATACTGTTAAAACTGTGTGAGAAATTATTAAATAAAAAAATGCAAGGAAAATGCTATAGATAGACACAAATAGTAAGAATTGAAATTATCATCCTGAATGAACTTGACAGTGCTCTATCACAAAGCAAGCAAGGACTAATAAGAACCAGAATTGCAATTCAGGCATTCCATGTGGGGATCAAGAATGATCAAGGTGCCCAGGGCAGGAGGGTAAGAGGATTACTACAACCCACTCCCAAAGGCAGCCCCAGGTGACCTCCCACATAGGAACAATAAAAGCTTCATTAACTACAACCAAAAATTGCATTTTTCTCACCTTGCCATGAAAGCGCAGCTGCAATTACCGAGACAAAATATTCAACCACTGCCTTTGACAAAATGAACCAAGCTTATGCCTATTTCTAAGGTTCTTTTTGCAACACAAGGCTGTTAAAAGAGGTCTCATGAAACAGAATAAGCTGACAAGTTTCAACAGTATGTTTCTTTCGAAAGGAACTGCATGCTGCACTACTGTCAGCAAACAGAGCCAAGGTTGCAAAACCACTTTTATGATAATATTTTTGCACATCTTCAGAGGTTTGTAACTTTCTCAAGTTTTTCCCTTTTTATTTGAAAGGTTTCACATTCACTTTGGGAACTCTCTCAATAAGCACCTGAATATGCTTCTTAAAGTACATATTAAAAAAGAATTGTACTCTAAAATGGGATCACTTAGGACTAGATAACAACGTAAGAAAAAGCCTGGATGACCAATCCAAACCTGACACCCCTGTTAGCTCAGGTACACAACCAAAACACTGGGGAGTGGGATTTACACACCTAGCAAGTGAGATAGAATCCTTAGGGTTGGAAATGACCTTTAAGCTCATCAAGTCTGACCATCAACCCACCACCACGTTCATCACTAAACCATGTCCTCAAGTGCCATACTGTTTTTTGAACACTTCCAGGGAAGGTGACTCTACCACTCCCCTGGGCAGCCTATTCCAATGCATTACAACCCCTTCTGTGAAGAAATTCTTCATAATGTCCAACCTAAAAGTTTGCTGGCAGAAACTATTATTCTGCACTCTTTATTTTTTCTGCTTATAATATATCTCTGGATTCGCAACAATAACGAAAGAAAAAAAAAATGAAGCAAAAAATTCTGAAGAAATGTAATATAAAGCAAATTACAAACCAGCAGCCTTCCATCTGGAATTATTCAAAGGCACATATGGCCATATTTTTAATGCAGAAAAGTTTTGTAATCTGATACTTATTTGCCTTTCCTATGATTACCTGCTCTACAACACACTAGCTTTAGAATATGAAGCTCAAAATGAAGTATACAATTATAATTATTGACTCCTTAATTTCATATATTTCCATGAAACCTACATTCTAAGGGAATATATGTTTTCCATAAAATATATATTCTAAGGGAATTAGGTTGGCTTATTTTTTCATTTAGCATACAGCAACAGTAAAATGAAATTAAAACACACTTTCTCATCTGGAACATATGCCTAACTGCCTTAATAAGGACAGCAAGACAAACAATGATAATTAAATGGGATAATTAGATCAAGTTTGGGGTTGGTTTGATTAAGAAAACAATACTGTGTTCGTTTATATTTGATTTTTGAGAAGACACAATGACACAGGTGGATGTGTAACACCAGGCTCTCCCAGAAGGCTTTGATAAAGAAAATCCTTTCTGTCTTTTCACACACCCTTTCTGAGAATGGCAGGAGAAGGACAGGAAGAAGTGGAGGACAAGCAGCAGAGGGAGAAGAAAGTGGCTGGGATTTGGAGAGTACTGGGATGTTCAACGGCATCCAACTGTCTCCCCAAGTGCCCTACTAGCACACCAAGCTGTTCTTCCTCCCTCACAGCATCTGTCCTGCAGCCACACTTCCAGGAGATGTTTTCACCTCTGGGGTGTGCAGTGAGCCACCTCCACCCACCACGCTGGCAGCCAGGAGCTCCACCACGGGGACAGACAGGTCTGTGCCAAGGGGAGCCAGACCACAGGCTGGCCACACTGGGCAGCACACACCACCAGGCACCTTCTTTAATTTCTTTACACAGTGCTATCTTTACAGTTTCCAAACCAAGTTTTCAGACCACTATCTGCCCACACACGTCCCCCCATTTCCATCCTCCAGAGACACTGACAGATCGATCCTGCCAGTAACCTCCCACACAGCCACCAACAGTGACCCCCCAAAGTAAAGGCAGGCGTGGCACTGCTGCAGCCCCCTGCCCCTGGGCTCCTTGGGGAGAGCAGAGCTCAGCATCCCAAAGCTCCTCAGCAAGACCCAAGGGTTTCTCCAACATGACTACAAGAACAGAGTTACTGCTGTCACCCTGGACATGCCAGAAAGCCATGAGACAAACCATCTAGCCTGGAAACTCGGACCAGGAATTAGCTGATTTTCTGCAGAAACACACTCATTATCATGTTGATGGGCGCTCACCTTTTGTTTTCCTCACCCTACTGCCCTCAAATACAGCCAGTACTCAGTATTCACTTGAAGAGGGGTTATAAAAGCAAGCTACAAAAAAAAAAAAAAAAAAAGTACAAAATTCTTTGCTTCCCAAGACAGAAGAGTCACACACAGGAGCCTGCTGTTCTCTACTGCCACAGCTGTCTCTCACCACCCCCTGCAGTCCCCCAACACAGCTCCATCACACATGATTTGAGCCATGGGATGGGTCCAGCTCTTCCCCCAGCACAGCAAGGTACCATGGTGATGATCTCACACACACAGAGCAAAGCACACCCTCGCAGGCAGCAGTGCATTGTCCATCCTCCAAGCAGGGAATGCAGTGAGAACACCACCAGGGCTTGACTCCATCTGGTTTGCTCTTGCTGACACCTTCAGAAATGTTTTTATACAAACAGGAACACTGATCTATTAAAGGACTATAATTTACTGCCTCAAAACTGAGGCGTTTTTATGATAGGTAGAAATTAGATTACCTGCTCGATATGCAGCTTACTCAAAAGGGAGCAGAAAAGTGAAATGCAAAATGAGAGCAGAACACCACACACAGCAAAAAAAAAAGAACACAATATGTAACAGAAGAGTTGCAGTTCCTCTTGGTAATTATAACTACTCTATATGACTGCTGTGAGTCACTTGCTAGATCAATAAAGAGGCAGAACTAGAAAGCACCTAAATACAACTGAGTGTGTTCAATTACAAAACCAAAGATAAGTTTCCTATGAATTACATTGGCACATGTGGGTTCAAAAAAACACTCTCAGTAATAAAGCAGATACAACATACTCTATGCACGTGAAACAGTGTGCACAGCAAGAAATCATTAACTTTAACACCACACAACACAAAAATTAGCTGTAAAAGCAGCAGAGAATCTCCAGTGATCTGATGCAGCACTTCCTTCTAAGTTTCACGTTGTACATGTGTAATTGCTGCAATAAAAGTCCTTGGGAAAATGGGTTACGTCAAACAAAACAATCAAACCAATAATGATTAACAAATAAGTGGAATGTACCTCAGAGTATAAAAAAACTAATATAAATGCCTTTATGATTATCTGCTACACGTAAAAAGTGTAGCTCTAACAAGTTTCTAAATGCAGAAACTTACCTACTGTCAGTGTTTTACTAGCATGGAAGATGGTCCCTGAAGCTTTTGAGCACACATGAAAAATTAGAAGAGGAGAAGAGGGTAATGAAGAAAACCATATGGCAGCCATTATCTTACTAAATAAGAGGAATGGTTCTTGTTAGAAGAGAACCAAGGAGCAGAATCTTGTTGGACTGAACAGCCAGTACAGTGCAACACACAGCAGCACCCTCCTGCTCCAGGATCCCTGGAAGTGGCCTAGAAAGACATCAAGTTATCAGAGCATCAAGGTGATTGAGTCTTCCATTTTGAGAATACAAATGGTTCACATAGAACAAGAGGTAAATTACTAAAACCTATTCTAACACCTGTTTCCAAGAGACTGAAAATTACTTTTATAACTTTGAAACCACTAGAAGTCAGCATCTCAGGGGAGCACAGGTTAGAAAAGGGTGACATGACATAAAAGTAGCCCACGGCAAGCATGGTGAACATGGCAAGCATGTTGTACACAAGCTCAAGAGCTTTCCAGCAAAATCTTGAAGTTAAATGGCATTCAGCAAAAACACAAAATAATATTCTACATGGAATAAAAGTTTTAAAAACCCCCCAAACAATCAAAACAATGAATCCACAGAGGTACTGGAGAGGGGATGGGCCGTTCTACAAAGTTACAGAGCTTTGGACAATCTAGGCACTCACAGTGAGGAGCATATGTCACAGCAGTCTAACACAACAGGAAAAAACATAAGCTGCTCTGCAGAGCATCCCTCCAGCAGCTGCAGCTTGTCAGCACCCCCATGAAACCCCCCAAGGGTGGCTCCAGCAGTCTCCAATGAGAGGCCTTCCTTCCAGGAGCAGACATTTTCCTTTCCCTCCCCTGCTACAAAACTGCTTGCTCACAGAAAGTCAAAACTATATGTGATATGCAATTATTAGCACTACCCCTGTTTTGTAGAGCCACACAGAAGCCTCTGCTGTCACACCACCCACCTTCCCTACGCATCACTTAGGACCACATCTACAGGGGAACCAGCAAAGAGGAGCAGAGATGGTTTCCATCTCAAGGGTCTTGCCCCAGAGGGGTTACCCCAAATCCCAGTGGGGATCTGGCTCTGCTCCCCAGCGTGACAGTGGCCATGAGCAGCACATGGCTGGCTCAAGGCCACCAAGCAGCTCCCTTTTGTGCAGCCTGGAGGAGACCCTAGGATACATACAAGATGAACTGTGCACGACAGAGAAGGGGGGATGGATGTTAGCACACACATTAAAGCTGATGAGGCCGATGAAAACCACTATGAAATGGCTGTTTCTGCATCCCTATTTCTCAATAAAGAAAGATGCAGATCAAAGGCAGGAGCCAGTACCCGAGGCTGCTAAACCAGTACTGCAACACAAGGGTTGGTAACATCCCAAAGTAGTTAAGCTAATGAAGAAAACTGGAGTTAAGAGCCAACAGGCAACTCTTAGATGACATCAGCCCTACCCATTTTTCTTCTAAAAATACATACCCAAAGATTGTATGATAGAACAGAAGAGCTGTTTGCCAAAATGCAGTTTCTTGTTCATCTTAGGCAAGTTACTTTTTTTCTAGTAAAGATTTCTCTGCTAATTAGTTTAACTTTGAAGGTAATTTGAGTTTTAACCCATACGCTGTATGCAAAAGACTCCGTAAACAGCAAAATGGCAAAGAGCAAAAAAAAAAAGCTACTTCAAAGTTAACCTAAAGTTTTTCAAAATCAAAATACATACTGCAATGCTTAAGATATTCAAGATCCAACAATACTGACAGGAAACCAAAAGGTGCATTAATCACATATACAAAAAGTAAGTCCAGATAGGGCTACATTATATAAGAGATATGTTATATATAAGGTGGGGGTCAGTCTCCCAGGAAACAAGTGATACAACACTGGAAATTGCATCAGGACAGGTTTGGATTTGATACTGGGAAAAGGCCCTTCACTGAAAGGGTGGCCAGACTTTGATTCCTTTAAAGAAAACTGGTGAGAGGGTAGAGGGATGTCAGTGGGTGTGTTACTGTGTATATACATATGCAGACACCAGAGTCTGGAAATTTCCCAATTAGTTCTGGAAACTAAAATAAGGACTATTAAAATTTTATCTGTTTAAATTAACTTCAATTAAAGGCTGAAAGGCAGACCTAAGTGATCTTATCAAACACAAATCTGCAAGAACTGACAAATACAATTTAGGTTGCAAACACTCTACACAAGCTTTCCCGTCAATTCCACTTTCCTGCAATTCTCTGTCATTTTATCTATAGTTTTGGAAAAAAACATCCCTTTGGGATCTATAGAAAACAAACAGCAAACATTGCCATTCAGTCACAAAAACCAGCAGCCAAATTAGAGCCCTTTTGCTGGTAAAGCTGCTGTAGCTATATGAGCAGGAAATTTAAATTTCTACTGCAAATAATAATTAAGTAAATGCAGATAATTAAAAGCATGTTAGCAAGAATCTCTACACACAAACCTGTATTATTTAGCTAGGCAATAACCAAACTGATAGGCAGAGAGGGAAATGAGATAAAATCTCCACTCTTAACAATGCTCCAAATACCTTAATCCAGTAGTAAACAGCTTACACTCTTTGTTTCTGAGCTGGAGGATGACTTCGACATTGCACTACTAAATGTCAAATAAAATGATCTCCCAACCTCATATTTCTCTACAAGTAGACTACTATATACACATACAAACATTCCTGTAGCAGAGCCACAAGCCTGGCACACACACACAAAATGAATGAGCGAATATCTGTTCAAAACTCATATGACTTGGTATAGAGAAAAACTGGTCTCCTATCTCCAGTTCAGTAAATAGGATGCCAGATTAGAGCCCCACACAATACCACACCAGCTCACTGACAAAATACCCCAATGAAAAAGCAATATAAGATTCCTCCGAACAATTTGCTATTGCATGCTCACCATGACATTTAACCCATAACAAACCATTCTACACTAAGATCAAAGATTGGAACATCCACCAACCTGATGCCCACAGCTTGAACCCCTCCAGAGTTTAAATAACTAACAAATAATAACACCTAAAGGTTTGGCATCTTAAAATTTAAAATGGAAGTCTATTTCAGAATTAAATTTGTCTTTAGATGAGGCTTGGAGCAACCTGATCAAATGGGAGGTATCCCTGCCCACAGCAGAGGGATTGGAACTAGATGATCTTTAAGGTCCCTTCCAAGCCAAACTATTCTGTGATTAAACAATAACTTCTAGTCTGTATTTGTCCACATCATGAATAAAGTGGAATTGTTTTTCAGTTCTTGGCTGGGGTGGTTCTAAACTTCAGAGTTTACAAGTTTGAAGAATGCCAGCTTCTATCTGTTTTCTTTGCACCTAAACCAGCTAGCAGGCAAAAGAGCTTGAGGCATGATGTTAACTCAAAAATTATCTCCACACTGTGACAATTTTCCAATTGAATCCTAAAAATGTATATCAGTTTGTAAAACTCTTACTGCCTAATATGCTGGATAGACTTTGGAAATGCACCACCCAAAGCTCTACAGCACTTAGGGGCCAGCAACTGTTTCTTCCTATTTAGAATTTGTACAAACAACTCCGATTAGTTATTCTAGCAAACAGCACAAGAATACTACCATGCTGGAATATCATGAGTTTAAAGAGGAATTGGTTCTAATGAACCACTAATAAGCCAAATAAAGTGTTCAGGGGGGGGAGAGAAAGTGTTTTAGAAGAATTTGAATTGTTTACTGTTTTCTACAACTATGCCTAAGACCCACTTTATGCTTAAGAGGAAGAGAAGCAATTTCTATTTTTAAAGCTCCTTTGAAAATATCTCAAATCACCCAACTCTTTGTTTATAACCAACACTTCATCCCTCCAAGCATCTTTCAGAAAATTCTACAGTGACAGATTATAGAAAATACAGAAAAAAATTTCCAGATTTGGAGAACACCACTGCCAACATGTCATCTTTCTTAAATATGTAATATAATTTTCATGGAAAAATGCCATCATTATATGCTGAAAAAACAGACACGCAGATGGATTCAGTGCTGCTTCATGCTTATCCTATGAAAGAATATAAAAATACCAATTTAAATTATTTAAAAAAAACAAAAACAGAGTTTGTACTGCCTGTTATTGTCCCTCTTGCCTCATGGTTTTAATGGACATGTTTAGAATTCAGAAAGCAAGCACTACAGTCACACAAACCACTGGTTTCCAGCCAGGTCTCTCTGATGGCATTTGCACAGCTCACTCTGGGAGAGGAGGGGATAGCAGTTCAATGCAGAATTTCATAGTTAAACAAAGTTGTAATTACCCCCTTGTTAGAGCTCTTGTTTAAAGAAGCTAAGTGATACTACGCAGACATGAGTATTGCCATGTCTCTGAATGCTGCAGCTGAAAGAGTTTAACTTATGGCTCTTACCTCTGGAGGCTCCTCCTTTCCACACCTCTCTTTGGAAATACAGAAAAGCACATTTTTAGAAATGCTCTTCTGAAATTCCATTCAAGCAAATTGCATCCAAACAACTCCCAAACCCTACCAGTTGCAATGCAAATCTTGAGTTCTAATGAAGGAAAGATCCATAAAATGCACACAGAGCAGGAAATGCCACGGTCTGCTTGTGACCAAGAAAAAGGGGGATGGAAACAAACTCAAGCCCACCCTACTGCTGTTCTTTTCTACAGAGATGGGCACAAAGCTTGTCAGAACTTCGATGTAAAAGCAACATTTTTCTTTTGTTCTCAAAAGAGAAGAAAAGTAACATATAGTAAACTGTAAGGAAACTAATAGTCCTACCATTGGTCTCATGTATATTTGGGATTGTTAAATTAGTTATGAATGTGCAGGCTTGCTTACCTCAGCCACTGACTAATTTAAGCTTTGTAAAACAATTTCTAGTACCCTTATGTCATCATTTCATTAAAAACCATAAAAAGTGGTGAAATCATTACCTCTTTGTTTGGACAGCAAATATAAATTTCTTGTCAACAGCCGTTTTCTCGCTTTTGTGTCTCAACTCAGAGTAAAGAAACCCAAGTCTTTTGTCTTTAAAATTATATGGTCCTCATGAAAACACTTTTTCATTTACTTTAACTAAACCACATTTCTAGATCTAACTAATTTACAGCAACCCTTTAGGGAGCCAAATCTGGGGCTTAGAACCATTCTTTTTTTCATTTATCCACTGGGTTTCAAACTCCCAGTTTTCCCAGAGGATTATGAAAGCCTGCCAATTTAGCTTGATGCATTAAGACTGTTTACACAAATCCAAAATACAATCAAACATAAACCAGTCTGGTTTCAGCCTCCCCCTGCCATACTTTTTAAGCTCAAAACTGGCCAAAGAAATAGGAACCAACTCCAGGCTGGAACACTGCATTTACAGCAAAACGAGAGAACCGGGTGACAGACAACAGTAAGTATTTTTCTTCAATTTAATTCATAGAAAATTCCATGTAATTGTACAAAATATATCACATCCATTTACAGTGCATAGCTGTTCCTGCTCATGCCCCTCACACTGCATTTCTATTACGCATAAGAGTCACCCACAAGTACAAGCAGCTCCAGAAAGAAGAGGTATTAAATACAAAAAGTAAGCCTACTTCTACAATAAGACAGATTTGCACTCAAAAATATCTTGCTTAAGAAGCTACAGGAGCATGCATTCCACATCACTAGATGGGGCAGGAAGGCAGTGAACACCACCAAGCAAAGAGAGAAGGCAGGTTCTCCAAACACTTGGTGAAAGGTTTCTGTCCTTCCCTATCAACAGCACTGTCGTGCAAAGCAGAGCAGTGCAGCCATTCGAGTCAGGAAAGGGATCAAGAAACCAGCAGTTCAAGAACAACAAGACACAGCTATATTTAGTAAACAAGTTCACTGAAACTATGGAGGATAAGCAAAAGAGGCAACCCACTGAGAGGCAAAACAATCAAAAAACTGATTAAAAAAATCTAGCTCATTCAACCCAGGAAGAAGACTTAGGTCAGAAAGCTTAAGGATATTGTAGCACTCACTGATGGTTTGTAACATGAATACTTGCATCATGGAGCAAAAAAAGCCAAACAAAAATAAGAAAGGGAGCAGGAAGGAGGAAGAAAAGAAAGCAAAATGAGAAGAGAAAAAGCTTTTTCTATGTTCCAAGATTTAGAAATAAACTCGGGTTTTTAATGGTGATGGTGCTGCTCTGCACATCCCACCCTTTCATCAGCACCACCCATCCACTTTCACTGACTGAATGATCAGTGCAGACTCCAAGCTGCTCCATGGACACAAGCTTTTGCAAGCTGAATGCCCATCTGTGTACTTCCTAAAGAGCACTCAAACTCCCAGGAAAAATTTGCACATCACCATGTGGTGCCCAGATATCCATCTATCAGCACTCAATTAAAGAAAAGTCCAGAAAACTAGAATTCATCATCAATTTAAACAAGCAGATGAAGAAAAAGAGGCAAGCAATTCCTCTTTAAACTCCTGGTGCTCACTTGTTTACAGAGAGGAAAAGTGAGGTGAGCAGTGGTTCCACCTGAGCTAACAAGTAACTGCAGAAAGATTTCTTGAAAAGAAAGTTAGTGAAGCTTATGAAAAGTTCTTTATTCGGGTCATTTTCAGTTCCTAAACAGAAGAATGTCCCTACTAGAAATGCTCACCACCAGCAAGAGCAGAGAGACTTGCACTGTCATCATACATGCCATGTGCTATAAAATTAATTATCCTCTACCACCCTTCCCATTACATTATGTGTGAGTACAGCAGGAACAACATTCTTGGCCTTACCATCGCATTCATTAAGGATTAGGTTTAGCAAGGACCTAAAGAGAGACAGGAAAAATAAACCTCAGTAATTGATACAAACCACACCAAGAAGGGAAGCAGCTCTGAAGAGCAAGGAGTGACATGCAGATCACCCTGTACTTACCAGCAGCACAACTAATAATAACAATAATAATAACAATAATATTGTTTACAAAACAAAATGCAGTTTCAAAGAACTTCTAAGAACACTGCTCTTGACCAATTTTTCCCTCTTACGTACTTCATGATATAAAGCACAGAAGGAAAAAATCCTTTCAGAGTAGGTTCTTCAGGCAAGAAACAATCCTGTCAGATAACTCTACTGCCATATCAAAAGTATTCAGTTACAGAATATGAAAAACACACTGTAAGGGCAGAAATTATCCTAAGCATCCCAAGCATTAAAAGCCTTTCTAAAGGAGAGAGAAATTCTAAGAGAAGGAGTTCTAACAGGCTCCTGTGTTTGAGATACTACCCACAACGAGAGCAAATTTTGCCAATTACTCTGTGCCAAACAGGATTGTTTTTTAAACACACAATCCTCTGCTTTTCAGCTGGCTAGAGAGCAAAGGGTTCCTCCTCACTGCACACGAACTAAAGATCTCTTTAGCAAAAGGTGAGCCGCTGCCACCAAGTTTCTAAAGCAAACAGCCTGTTCCCTCCTTACTGCTGGAGTTTAATCTCCCCTGGCACCAGCCAAGGCCATCCCTCTCAGGCAGGGGAGAATGATGTCCTGCCAAAGTTTTTATTTTTATGAAGACCAGCACAGTGACAATAGCACAGAGCAATCCCGCGAGCGGAGCCCAGTGAATCAGGCTGAGCTCGCTGTTGCTATGAGCAATCGCATTGCAGCACCACGGCCACTTCTGCAGTCTAGACGGGCAACGATAAAACTTAATATTCTAGCCCAAATAAATGACAAATACCCCACACACTCATTTTTCTCGGTAGTGAGCCCAGCCAGAGATGAATCATCGTGCACACACGCTTTCCAGGCTCACGGAACCAGCGACCACAAGATCCTCTCTGCCTGAGCCCTGCAGCAGCCCCCACAGACTGGGGACTTTGGAGAAGCCTTACTGGGTTTTAGCAAAGTCACAGGTTCAACAGACACTGCTGGTTCCTGCAGGGCTGAGGAGCAGCACACACTCATAACACTGCCTCAGAACCTACCTGACACAGACAGCTTCTGCACGATACCCAGGAAAAGAAATGGGGCAAAATGACAAGAACTTACCTCCACGTCACCCCTCCAGTAAGTGGTTAGCATATAAACTGCAGTTAGCAGCAATACACACACAGTGACAGAACAAAATGTGGATACTACACAAAAAGATAAAAAAAGAATATTTTTATTATGTCTCCAGTTCTTCCTCCAGTAGCAACCAATGCAGAGCAAAGCATTGGTCTCCACTTAGTAATTTCAGCTCTCCTTCACTTTCTATTTCTCTGAAAACAAAATGCACAGGCTCAAAGAGTCTTTTAAAAAATTCCTAAATTACTCCATTTGCCTGAGACTTCAAGATAAGAGTGATTTTAATTTCTCTGTGAAAATATTTTCAACCATAGAGAATCCTTCAGAAAGACTCCTTCTAACCTTCAGGGCATCCTGCACAGCTGCACAAAAACCATGGTCTGAAATCAGAAGTTGAGACTTCTCCATTTTTTTTATGAGTTACTATTCTGCCACAGACCTCAATAATGGAGAGTCCTTCTGAAATGCTCTCTTCCACATTGTTATCACACACTCGTGACAAATTGGAAAAGGCTGTAGTGATTTTTTTAATATAATATGATGAATGTTTCCATATCTTTGTTTACCATGAGTTACTGTTACAGAGTTCAATTAGCAGAAGCTTTCTCAGAAGGGAAAACCAACGCAGCTGCTAAAAGCAATGGAAAACTGTCCAGCAAAGAGCACTCACTCCTCACAGCCCCAGGCATGTCACAGCTGGCTCTTCCTGAGTCTAAATCGAGCAGATCTCACACCTCAGACACGACCCAGCAAAGTCACTCTGGGAGCTGACAGCTACACACAGTGCCACCTGGTCCCACCTACCCTGAGCTGAAGGCTCCCACTGCTTCCCTCCCACCACCTGCCTCCCACTCCCTAACAAGCCAATTTAGGCAGAAACCCACCAAAACAGCAGGGGCAAGCAGCAAGGCAGCAAAGTAATATCATCCCTGATGATACCTAAAAATCAAAATTATTATTGGCACAGCTGTCAGGCTCCTGCAGCCCTCTGATGGGCATGTCTGAACCAGCTCACCCAGGGGTGAGCAGGCACCGGCGGGAGAGTGCGAGAGACAGAGGGCAGCAGTGCAGAACAAACTGGAGCCAGGGACGAAGCAGGGCAACACTTATTGACAGCCTTAGCTGCACTATTTCCCACATGGGCTTTTTTATTTGCCCTTTTTATTTTTTTTCCTTTTGCTAGAACTCTCTGCTTGACTCCTTTGGCAGAATCAGCGGTGCTTTCTCTGCACTGATGCATATCTCTTTTGATGAGGACCCTGAGAGGCAGGGCAACTTGGCAGCATCAGAGCCAGACGCCCATGCTGTGCTCCTGTCTCAGCCAAGGCACAAGGCAAGAGCCCAGGCACCCAGACCAAGTTCACAGACTTCTTGTTCCCATTCAGAAGCACATTCTTTGACTTCGAGGGATGCATCTGAAAAAGCAGATGGCCAGAATCCATTGAGACCTCTGACAACCATCACATTGGTAATGCCAAATGTGAGATACAACTGTCCTACTTGAGACAATACATGGGATTCAATAATCACTGCGATATTCTAAAGGTACTGAAGTCACAGCAAACAGGAAATAACTCAGTGCTTTATCAAAATAATCAATACTTATTTCAACTGTGCAAGTTAACTCATAAGATATAGATTTATGTTTTTTACTGTATACGAGTATACAGTAATTGTATACTCGTAAGTTAGAGTGCTACATAAGCACTTACTAAGCCAATAACCAAAACAATTTTCTAAATTACATATAAAATTGTTTCTTTCATCTGTTTATTCTCATAAAAATTTCAATTTGGAAGCCAAAAGAAAACAGCTGCGTAAAGTATTTTCAACTGCAAGAGACATGCAAGAAGGTATTTCTGCCTGTGCTAGAGGGCACAATCTGTAATAACATTTTGCCTTCCAGATAATGACAAGAGGCATTAAAAGGACAACTTGCTCTCTAATAAGCTTGCTTGACTGGTTGAGCATGCACATACATAGACAGCACAGCTTTGCCAACAATAATTTTAATTAATTTTTACATTTCATTCTAAATTACATTAATTTATGGCCTTCCTAAAAGACATTTAGCGGACAGCTAATTAAATTCAAGCCATTAGATTTTAATTAGAGACGTTTAAAAAAAAAAAGGTCTCAGAACAATTCACACATCTTTGTGAACACTATGTGCTCATTAGCAACTAGAACAGCCAACAAGTGATTATAAATACAGAAGAGGACTAAGCAGCATGATTGAAACCTGGAAACAAAAAAGTCACGTAAAGTTTCATACTTCAAAGCAAAAGATTCTGGGAACGCCCTCCCCTCAGCCCAAGTCTAGAAAACCTCTGCACATCAGTGCTTGCCACAAAAGCAAAATCAAAGGCCAACTAGCAGTGAATATCATAATATACATTTTAAAAGGCTGAGCTGAGCTTAATCCTCATTAAATTCACAGCACCTTCCTGAACAAACAGCGAAACAAATTAAAGGTCCAGATGGAGCCCCTCCTTAAGACACATGGGATGTCCCAATGAGCCCATCATGGCTCCAGCACAAGGTGCTGGGCCACCCAATGATCCCATGCCACTGCTCACTGAGAACCTCAGACAAGAAAGCAAAGCTTTATTGCTTCGTAGTAATTGAGTTTTTCCTACTTCCAACAAAAGCCAGTTATTTCTAAATATCGACCTCTCGGGACCAATACTGCACGAGTTAAAAGCAATATCGGTGTGCTTTGATATGGTGATCAGTAGTTCTGCTGGGTTAAGAGGTTCATAAATATTAACCATGGCACATTTGCATATGTCACCCACAGGCACAATCTTCCCTCAGAAAACTGGGAACAGAACCCGTACAATTCCTCCATGTGTCACTTTCTGATCACCAGATCTAAAATGGCCATGGCAGTTACTTGAGCAAGGACAGTATACCTGGCAAAGAGCCAAACTACCAAAGCATACTGTTAATTATGGTGCACCAGTTTGGTTTGGAGAGATGCCCAAAATGCTGGAGTTGACATTTCAAAAACCTGAAAGGTTAGGATCACACTCAGAAGTATTTAAATGAGTCAATTTTTCCAGAAAATTGAGAACTATTCACTGTTACTACAGATTTTACGGGAGTGACATAAAAAGAAATTAATCTTGTTTTTAAGAGGCACAGATTTATTATTCCACAAAAGATGGAGTGAGTTTGATCACAAAGCGCCTGCAATAGACGCAGCGGCACTGAAAACGGCGAGAGCAGCAGGTAGGCAGCACTGCGAAGCCAATGATCTTCTAATCTTCAGGAATGGAAACTTACACGATCTACAACTCTTACATTTGAATGCATGTTCAGTTCGCACTTGTAATCAGCAACACCTGGTAGCAAATGCACTCTGTCCCCGAAAAAAGACAAAAACTAGACTAGTGGAGTATTTTTGCTTCAAGAAACTGGTGGGAATTTGCCGCAGCCTTCATAAAACTGAAGGCAGAGCAGCCTAGCAGTTTTCTGACAATATTTACATGAGCAAGCTGTAAGTATTTTCGATCACGCCACGGCTCCGGCAGAGGAACCTGCCGCCCGGGCAGCCAGGAGGGTTCCTGGGGCGCACGGACGGATGCTCGGACACCGGGAAGGCGCCGATAACATTCCCGCGGATGCGGCCCGCGCTCCCAAGGTTCCAGGGGCGCTGCGCTCCCCCTGGAGCCGCTCTGAGCCGGGACAGGACTGAGCTGCCCGCGGCTCCCGGAGCGACACCGGGCCCGCTGCGCCCGGACCGACGGCATCCCTCCCACCCCGGAGCAAAAGGGAGAGGCAAAAAAACCAAAGTAACATTTTAAAAATACCCAAACAACCTAAGCCCAACCACCAGCCTAAAGCTAAGCAACTAGCTCTGGGGAAGCGCAAACCCACGGCGAGGGAAGAACAAAGAAGGCAAGTGCAGCCGGAGCTCTCGCAACAGATGGTTTGAAGCTGACCAGATTTCGCGCTGGCATCCCCTCCCCTCCCGCCGCGGGCGGTGTTCGCACGCACCGGCCCGGCCGGCCCCGGGCAGCCCCAGCCCGCGGCTCCGGCATCCTC
>VZRH01003317.1:443943-471204 GCA_013397555.1 Urocynchramus pylzowi | reverse complement strand
GCGGGACGGGACGGGACGGGACGGGACGGGACGGGACGGGACGGGGAGCGACAGCGCCCCGGGGCCAGCGCGCCTTCTCCGGCGTGGGTCGGCCGGGAGCAGCTCCTCGGTTTCCCTTCAAAAGCTTGTGCTATCTATCGGACGGGCTGTGGGTGGGCTTAACTGGGCGACTTGATGTAATCACGCCAGCAATCAAAGCAGATCTTGTTAGGCGAATCTCAAAATGTTCATACTAGCAGGGGGAAGTTTTTCCTCACTGGTGTTAAGCCAGAAAAACTGTCCTTTCTTCACTCCCGCCGCTCCCAGTCAGCCGGGTTCCCGACCGTCTCCTGTAGCTTCCAACCATGTGCTTAATGTCGGGGAAAGGAGAAAGTAGGACCAGAAATTCAAGTCAGCCATGCTCCATACTATCTAGTCGCCCAACCAAGGCGATTTCGTACGTTAAGCAACATCATCAAGTTGCGTGACGCACTTTCTCCTTGGTCAGGAAAAGCTCCGTACCCATCGCAACATCCTGTTTTGCTCTAAGTATTTCCCTGTAATGCACTCCAGGCGAGTGCCGCAGTCACACAGAGGCGCGGGTGATTGCCTCAGGAGCACGGCCCTGGCATTTGCAGCTGGGCCCTCTAATGACAGGCTGGGGATGTTGTTGAACAGGACTGGGGAGAACTCGGAGCTGGAGAGCAGCACAGACCGGCTGGGAGCAGCCCACATTTCCCAGCACCTTCCATCCGCTTAGGCAAAAGCATCGTTATCTTGCTGATCTGCAACATTCGATAAACCCAGGAGGGTTGTGCTTGCTCACATTAGAGAAAAGCACCTTGAAATTTTTCATCAAAACCTAATCTCCACTGGATTTTCCAGCAAATTTTACTGAACAGCTGCCACAGCAATGAATTTAAGTGCAGCTGCCAGCCAACTACATTAATAATCAGCCATCATATGTCCGGTAGTCTTGTCAAAAAAGATGCCCTGTTTTCGATCTGCTACAAATGAGCCACCATTAGCCTCCAAGGTCTGGTCTTAATTACTACCAGGGGTTAGAGCTCCTTTACCTGCACTTGGATTATGTTGTAGAATGGCTCCATATAGGCTACTTTCATGGTATAGGCCACTTTCAGCTGTGAGAAATGGGCCCTGCAGTCAGTAAAATCCAGTCAAAATTCCCTTTAAAATGCTTCATTTTACAAACAAAAGCAAGAAGAGCCAGGCACTACAGCTCCAGTCCTATCTCCCCACCCCCCATTTATTGCTTGCCTTAGGACAGGTTTCCAAGATGCTCAGAGCATTGGGAGAACACAGAGAAATCTCCTCAAGCTAGGAAAGGAAAAGTGCCCTGGGAATTCAGAACCTGTGCACAGTTTTCTTCAGAAAAAAAGTCCCTTTCCTGGAGACAGAGCCTTATGCAAATTCTTCAGATGGGACTTAAGTGCATCAGGTGTGCTGTTTTGTTAAACAAAAAACCCCAGCCAAACGAAAAGCAAGCCCAGCTGCTTTCTTCAGCTCTTCAAAACCACCCTTCAGATGAAGTGAGTATTGCATGAGTGAGGTATTGCAAACATCCTTATATCTGTAAGTGTTGCCTCTATTTTGTAGGCTGGAAACTGAGGTTCAGAAGTGAAGATGGTATCATAGGTTCTTGTCTAGATATTTAATCCCTCCTGAAATTGGTTAGGAGCATGAAGGAATACCTTTGATTAGCTGGGTTGTGCAGAGCTTGCAAGGAAGCATTCAAAAAGGTTAAAGAGCTGCATAGAAAACCAGTTCTCCATAATCTTATACTGAACATGAGTATGGTACTGGAGTACTGTTGAAAGCCCAAGATTTGGTTCCAGTATTTTAAAAGTAAAGCTGTAGAGTTAAAGATCTGAACAAAACTGAGACATTTGGAAAGGAAGTTTACGTCTATGTGACTTGATACAGGAATTTCTGAAGAGCAAACGCTGTGCGGAACTTGACAAAATATGGCAAACTCCACCTTTTAAATTCTTATGTTAAAGTCTTCAGTCTAAGCCAAATTCTGTGTGCTTTGTAAATTTAGGTGGGGTTTTGACTGAATCATTCATTTATTTATTGATTGTCTTTGTGGTGTACACAACAGATGTAATTGCAGTATAGATAATACACAAGCAGAACTTCAGAAAAAAAAATCTGTAGTAAATACATATTTGGCCATGTGTATGTAATCTTTAACAATTTTAGTTGTCTGACGAGTGGATTTACTGACAGAAAAAAAATTATCTTATTTATGTCAGTTTAAGACAGTTGCTGGCAAATTATTTAACATTGCTGTAAACTGATTAACAGTGTTCCAGGTGCAAACCCTAAGGAAAAGGTGATTTCTTACCTCCAGTATAGTATTAGTGTTTGACTTGGAGAAGGGAGGAACTGTAAAGTGCTTTAAGGGGTTTAACTTCTGTTTCTTTGTTGATAGTGATTCAAAAAGATGGCCCAGAGAGTTGTTACAAAGTTTTAACAAGCTCAGTTATTGTCTCCCTCTAGTTTATGTTTTGATGCTAAGGAAAGATAATGGTATTCAAGATCGGAGTAAACTTGG
The DNA here is from genome assembly GCA_013397555.1 of Urocynchramus pylzowi. Taxonomy (NCBI): domain Eukaryota; kingdom Metazoa; phylum Chordata; class Aves; order Passeriformes; family Fringillidae; genus Urocynchramus; species Urocynchramus pylzowi. The sequence continues at coordinate 468,647 of VZRH01003317.1, read as the reverse complement.
AATATCCCATCTCAACTTTCAAATCAGCTAAACATCCAGTGCTTTATTGCACATATAGATAGCAAATAGAGAAAGATACATGTGATACCACAGGGCAGGACTTTTACATCAGTTTGACAGATTCGCAGTCTGGGAGATCTGGACTCTTTTCTGCCACCCTCCCTCCCCTTGCACTACAGCCCGACCCCGTGTGACTCCCACTGGTTCAGGAGGCAGCTGGACCAATGCTGGGACAGGCAAAGCCTGAGCTCTGCTTCTCAGAATAGCTGGTGAGCAATGAGCCAGTGCCTCAGCTGCACTAAATCAGTTTGGTGTTGCTGACTGCAGCAGGCAAGGCTGACAGACCCTAGCTGGGAACCTGGACGTACACACCGAGTCTCCCTCTTACCAGAGGGAAGTTATGGAAAATGCAAACCCCAGATGGAGGTCACCCTGATATACACAATGGAGGTTACACACATTCCAGAGATATTTACACAGCCCTTGAAGGAAATAGGCTGGTTTTTCCCCATTGTTTCTTTTCTGTGGCACGTTTTCCTTGGACTGCAGGTTTGTGAACAGTACTTCTTGCAAGAATACCTATGTTTGTCTTGGTGGTTTTTTGAATTGACATAGTTAGACAGCCTTCAGCTTGGGAATTGTTTATAACCTTTTGGTGGCTTGAATGTAAATTATATTTAAGCATTTTTCCACTGAGGAAACATAAAAATTATTAACAACTGAAAATGAAATTGCTGAGATTCTTGTACATGAACTCGGGAGTCTGAACCTGAGCCATTTCATCTTAGCGTTTAGAAAGAGAAATGTACTTCCCACAGGACTCATCTTCTCCCTCCTGCAGTTTTTCTAGTGCACCTCTTCAGGGTGAGTAGCCCAGATGGCAACAAGCAGTCAGAAAGTCTGAAAGTTTGATCAGAAAGTCTGATCCAGCCCCCGAAGTCTGAGCCTGCCTCTCTCCTGTTCTACCTGCAGACCTAGGAAAAGGAGAAGAGGTGATGCTGTTTGTAACCAGCTGTGCCCCACAGCTGGTGGTGTAATCAGTGTAGGATTTCTCCCCATGCTCGTTTGAGATGTTGTCCTTTGCAGATAGATGGGTTCTTTAGGATACCTTGTTTTGAAGATCAACTTTGAGAACAACTTTGTTGGCTTGCCATAAGGCATGGGATATTGTTAATTCTCCCAAGTGTGTCTCAAGTACCCAGGGGTCACTGATGTAAGGGAAAAGATTTGATGCCTGACCTAGAGGAAAATTAAATTACTTCTTCCTGATTTACAGAGGTCACTTTTCTTACCTTCATCACAGAATCTCTGGAGGTTTTCTTTCTGGGCTGGGATTTTGCCTCCCCTGAGAAGCAGCCTAAGGTTCAGTCCCTCTAAATTACCCGGGGGCATGAATCAGCACCTGTAACGCTGAATGGGCTGGAAGAGTCTTGTCAGGAACTTGAGGAGAACTAAGAGAACTTCCATAAAGGCTTCTAATTATGTGTTTAACAAAAGCCTGACCTAGGATTCTTAAAATGAGGATGAATTAACTGCTGTGTCTGTCCTCATTCATTTTGTTAAAGACACTGAGCTGCTCCTGTAGAATTCATTTAAGAAGCCAAGTCTTTTCAGTATTGCTGTGTACATGCTTCCTGCAGAAGACCAGCTTCTCCTGGTCTTCCCCCATTCTCTTAAAAAATAAGAACAGAAATTGTCCTCCAAAACAAAAATATCAGAGTTTGCCAAAGGCTTTCCAGTGCCTAAGTTCTGTTTAGGTAGACTTTTGTTTTTGTAGTAGAAGGATGGATCTTATTTCTTTAGTGCTGCTACTTCTTTGCCGAGTAACATAAAATCTCATAGAGGTTGACTTTTGCTGCTGTATATGAATCTTTGCTTCACTTCTGCACATTTAGTTTTTCATTTTATTGCAAATAGATTTTCACCACAATGGGCAGAGTTGTTTCCAAATGTTCAGAGATGTCTTCTTTTACACGAATACAATTTACTGTCTGTCAAAAAAGCCAAAAATTTTTAAAAGATAGTAATGATTTGTGAGAGTCTCCATAATGGAGACTCAATAGAGGTGGCTTTATTTTGAGGATATGCTAAGCATCCATATCCTGAAAAATCCATCTTACATGTTGCTTCTTTGTGTTGGTTATCCTAAAATTTCAATTCCAAGACATTATTAGCACTTTGGCAAGGACTGTATCATTTCCTGGGGTCCTCATTAAATGTGCATTTTGGTTCAGGTGTAGAACCTAATCATCTCTGTTAGCTTATGCTAAATATCCCATCATTACATTAATGTGTTTAAAAAATAATAGTCTCCTACAAATGTGACTACTGAGTAAGAGAAAAATAGCAGAGCTCTAGTGCTAATTCATTTACCAGCCCTGGTGAGGAATGAGCAGATTCAGTGTGATTCCTAAGCATTTAAAAATTGGCAGAATTTGAGTAGAGATAGTTAAAACCCTGCATGCACAATACTCTTTTTTTATTCATGAGAGGAAAGGCTTAGCATTTTAACTAAAGAGAAGCTTAAAAATTTTATTCTGCAGCTTTGTATCAAGCTTGTATTAAATGAGAAGATCTGAAAAACATTTCAGAAAGCTGGCAAAATAGAATTTATCTTCCTTCATCTCTCCCTAATTGGATAAGTGGTCTGGTTTGTCATACTAAAAAGCACACTCAAGTTGTTTTCTCAAATTAGTGAGCTCCTCATGAATTCCTACCTAGGTCCAAGTGCTATAAAAGTCTAATGTCTTACATAAGTGCTAAGTTAAGGATTTAGCTGAGGCATAAATTGGTGTATTGGCTTTGTATCAGCCATTTACATTAGGGTGCAGTTTATTCTCTGCCTCAGGAAAAAATGTGCTTCAGCTTGTACTCAGGAGCCCTATGATGAGCTCTCAAACAATCCCTTTTCTGTTCTCCGTTCTTAGAAAAATTAGGAAAATGTAAGGGTAGCAGGTTAGTGATGTTAACAAGGAGTGCTAACTAGTAAGTCTTAAAACTGCTGGAAGAGGAGCTGATTTTTCGACTGAGAAGTTTATGGAGATCCCCCTTGGGGACAGAATAAATTAGTGTAACATGTGGAATTTATTTTTTTTCCCCTGAGTGCTAAAACATCTCCTGTAGCTTTGCATTTTATGCAGCTCATTTTCCTCAATAAGAAGCTGCTCTGCACAATAAGCTGTGTGCCTGTGTATGTGTCTGTAAATAAATACAGATTTATTTCCTATAGATCCTCCTCCCTCAGTGCTGGTCGCCCCTCAGTGCAGTTCTGGTTAAGCTATTACTGTGTCTGAACCATTTGTCAGGGGAAGGAAGTGCCTGCAGAGAAGTGATACATTGCTGTGTAGTTTCTTGCTGTGAAGTGTTGATTTTAAAACAGGCTGGCAGGCTGAAGCCCACCCCATGATAAAAAATGAACAGACATGGTTTAGGAGGTTTTGTTTTTCTTTTGTCCTGTTTCTCTGCCCAATTTAAGGAATTGTTTATTGTCTTTCAGCTATGCCATACTTAGCAAAAGATTTAACTCTGAAGTTTGGCCTTGTCCCCTCTGGGAGCTTGGGATTCTTTCCCATTTCCATTTGTGACAACCATCCTGTCTCCTGGTTATTAGCCAGCAGAGCAGGTGTGGGATGCTTTCCTTTAGAAAGGATAATGTTAACACCCCAGTTCAGTGAGCAGCACAGTGATCATCCTCTGTTCTACAGGCTGAGAGCACCAACAAGGGTGTCAGTGTCAGACATAGGCTGGAGAGTGAAGACCAAAAACTGGTCAGCATGTGCTAAACTGAAATAAAGTGGAAAGAAACTCTATTGCCATTCACAAAATTTTAATTTTGCTATAATAGCTACCAATGACTTGGATTCAGGGCAAGGCTGCTCTCTGCATACCAACAATGTACAAGTGAGCTTTTAGTCATTGGTATTTTCCTACCTGCAGCATCAGACTTTTACTTTTCTGCCTCAGGAGAAGATGTAGCTGTAGGGAGAAACTTCTGCCAGGCTCAGGGACACACAGCATTCAGATGGGTCATACAGAAATGATGTATCACTTGCAAAGTCTAATGAGGCAGTTGATTGTCTCTTTGTGAATTAATAATATTAGTATCATCACAATTAATCAAGAAAATATAATTCTAATCTTGGTTTCCTAATGGTCATCAAAACAATTCATCTTAATATCTCCTGCTTTGAGAAGACCTCCAAGGTGATTCAGGCTCATAGTGGAATAGGGACAGTGATAATTGATCTTTCTTCTGTGGGTCACAATTGTAAAGGCTCAAAGAGGAAACTTCAAACCTGCCTTGCACTGTGGTTCCTGGTCATGGATCCCTAACAAGTGTGGCCAGGGGAGTTAGCTGTTCTGTAGTCAAAGGCAGTAGGTTATTACTTTATTCCTCATAAGGCTGTCTCAGGCATGCAGTGCACAGTTGCAGTGAATGAGCTCATATTTACCTGAGCCTGAAGAACAGTTAATGAAGCACATTTGTTTTCATTTCCTTTACCTACCCTACATTTACTAATTATAGTTCCTAATTAATGAAATCAGCAGTTGAACTTTGTCTTTTAAAGCACCAAATCCATGCTGTGCTGTAGACAAATTTACATTCCATTTATGTAAGTCATCCAATTAAAATGTACTCATAGAAAGTATATAATACACCCAAATGAATACATTATTTCCCCTATTAATCTGCTTTCTTTGCTTTTCTGTAGAAGTGGACAACCTCTTCCTTTATCCCAAATGGGAATTCATGTTTAAAAAAAAAAAAAAAAGGACAAAAACCCCCAAACTCAGCCCTAAAATAGGCAGCAAAGCTAAGTTAAAGGAAAATTTCCCAGATCAAATCAGTAAATTAGCCTTTTTAAATCAAGAATTGTTAAAAAGAAAGCTCTCCCTCTGATCTTCCTTTTATGACTGCATTTAGAAATTGAAGAAATGTGGTAGGGGAAAAAGTAATTTGAAATTTTCCATTCCAGTTGAAAACAGCAGATGGCAGCAACACTGACTGCGCATCCAAATCTGGGGTTTGCCCTCTTCGCTTGGGTGGGTAGGCTTTGAATCATTTCTTGGCTAATAGCTCTTCAAATTGGTCCTGAAAACATAAGAAAGTCAAAAATTCTACCTTCTTTCAGGCATGTGATCTCAATGTCTGTGATCTTCCTCCTGGAAAGGTATTTCTTGGCTCAGGTCTCTCTGGACTGGCACTGAAGTATCCTTTGTCCTTTTATGTGGTTTGTAATGCTTGGGAAATGGTGCTGGAGGCAAAGATGAGTGCCCAGAGCAACTTGGTCTTTTTGTTTTGTTTCAAATATATTGGTGAATTAGAATATTTGTCCTTCAAACACATGCTTCTCTGACAAAATCCTTAATGTGTCAGGGCCACAACTCCCCGGGTTTACTCTGCACACAGAGAATGTTTTAGGCTGGAGACAAGAGATGAGAAAATTGCTTCCTGAGCATCAAGTGATGCATAAAGGGTGTAGCAGGCAAAGGCAATGCTTCTCATAACAGGAAGAAAAATGCCATTCAAAACCTAATATTGTTGAAGTTGTGAGACAGGCGTTGAAGGCAAAAGTTTCATTTAATACCCAGGTGCTCATAAATGCATCCTTTGAACAGCAACCAGTGGAGGTAGGATTTCCACAGGTAGTTCAAACATGGGCTTTGGGTTCTGCAGCTCCGTATTTTCAGAGGTATAACATGTTTTAAAGAAATAAACCTTGAACTATGAAGGGCAAGTTTCCTTTAGGATTTCATAGCTGAGGAAAACAGGGACAGTACAGGGTCAAATTTGGCAAAAAAAATGCCTCAAGTTAACCATTCCTGTGACATTATGAATGGTGTTTCATGCTCCATACACTCCTTTACCACGTTTCAGAACAGGCAACTCAGTTCTCTTCAGAGGACATTTCTAAATGTTTTTAAATGGTTTTTTTTCTTCTATACTCTGCCAATCCTTCCACGATCTTCCCTTCTGCTGTGAGATAGAAGGGGTTGTTTGGCTCAGACAGCCCTGCCACACTGACTGCCTGTTCCAGACCCACTTCGCATCTGTGATATTCTGAAGGGTCTTTGTTTCAAGTTAAAACAGTAAAATTTCTACTGGCTTCATAGTGACCTCAAAGTTCCAGTCTGTGAAAGCCTTTTAAAGGTTTCCTCTCTCATTCTCTATCTCTGCATGCTTTGGTTGAAGTATGCATGACACAGAATGACATTTTGGTTTTGAATAAAAGATGCACCAAACAGATTATTTTGGCTATACATATCATTTTCCTCTGGCAAATCTAAGGATTTAGAGATGTCGCCAGCATTTTCTTCATGTGGAAAGCCATTGTGAGCAGCTCCAGCTGTTACAATTTGTGAAGATCAAAATCTACTTTACGTGTTCTTTCTACAAAGTCTGTCAAACCAGAATCTTGCTGGAAGAGGACAGGTGGCAGCATGGGAATGGTGGAATTGACTCATCTCTCGTATTTTTCTAATTTCAGTATGATTGCTACTGTATTTTGTACTTCAGGTTATGTTCTGAAGCCCAGGAGATCAGAACTGAATGTTCTTTTTGTCACATCCCTCCCTACCAGTGTCAGCCTTCCAGCAGCCTCCAGAGCAGGGAGTACCAGTTACCTGCACTGACCAGAAAACTGAAAAACCATTTCCATGGCACACCACACTTGTAGGGCGGGTGAAACAATGGAGTCTGCCCAAATCTTTTACCAGCATGAAAGAGGGGATGAGCATCCAGTCCTCTGATTTAAGAGGAGACTGTAAAGGTACCAGATAAATGGGAAAGGCAAAAAGCATCGGGCAGTAGTAGACCTTAGTTACTTATTCAAATGAAAATTTCACTACATAAACTATAAGGGTTTCAGGTAAATGAAGCAGTAGAAGTTTGATTGTGATGGCAGGTGTTTGGAAGAGCTATTAAATTACTCCAGCTGGTTCCACGTCAGTAAAAAAAGTGATTGATTTTGAGGACTGCAAAAACTGTATTGTAAAGCTAATAAGCATTAAATAAGATGGCAAGAAAAATGCAGGATTGCAGAAAAAAGGGAGGAAAAAAAATGTGGGAGAAAACTTATTATATGCCTGACAATTAGAGGGATAGACCAGGCTCTCTTTAAGAGACATGGAATCAAGTTAGTAATCTTTTTCTTGACTTCTGTGCCTTATGGGTTTATGTACATAGAAGCAATTCTGCTGAAAATATGCTGTTTTCAGCAGAAAGTGAAGAGCTGCATTTAAATCATCTTTGTACGTAGCAAAAAAATGACTTGAGAGCATTTTGAGTATTACTGTCTTTCCTCAATCCTCCAAGAGAGGAGTTGGAGGGCAGACACCAGTTTCATACTCTACTCATCCCTCCCTTGCATGCACAACTGCACCAAGAAAAATCAAATACTGCCCTACTCCAGCAGCAGTGCTTTATGCTCTCTCCTACTCCACTATGTCTCTCTTATTTAAATGTGGGGTAGTGAAAATCCTGCTCAATAATATGTGTCTCACAAATGGAGGAAAACTACGTGGTGCATAAAGGGGCTTTCACAAAAAGAATGTCACTTCTCATGCAAATTCATTGTCTTTTAATAAAACAACCCTGGGCTTTTTAAACACAATCTGTTATCTGTAAATGTCACTGGAACCACATTATAGCTGGAGTGTGAGAGCATGGAATAAACACATGAATGTGCTTATTGAATGTAACGTGAATGTGTAGTATGAATAAAATTCTTTCAGTGTACTTGGAATTGGCTGCATTTTATTTTTTCTCAGCGTTCTTCCTGTATTTAGTTCCTCTATTGTCTTCACTGGTTATTTAAACAAATTGGTCTGGATTTCATCTCAAATAAGCCAAGGAGGGCCATATATATCTTTTGAACGAAAATTACCTTTTTAGGATTCCTACTGCTTGCTATATGATTGCAAGTACAGTTTATCCTCTCATTTCAGCAGAAAAATTTGAATCACAACTGGAATGCATGTCTCAAGGAGAGAAACTCCACCAGCAGTGAAGCCCCTCATCAAAAATCGTTCCTAGTAGTTTTAAGAGTGTATTAAGGCTTGGATTGATTTTGTGGTGACTTTGGTTTGGTTTCTTGCCACTATTCCAGAAAATACAAAGATCAAAGAAAGAAAGACTTATTGATTGGCTCGGATCTGGTCAAAAACTAGATTTGTGTCTTCCAATGTAACTAATATTTTACAGATGGCTTGGTTCATGTTAAAGCTAGGGATGCATGTAGATTGAATTATCAGAGGATTAGAACCAGCTGCATTTAGTTTGAAAATATTTTTGTGCGTATTCTGTCCAGCAAAGCACACAGAGCAGACTCTTCTTGTTAGAATTTCAGCAAATGCCTAAAAAAAAACCCCATGGAGAATAATTGACAGTCTGCCCCTGTTTACCTCTGGTTACATTTTGTTCAAAGAAACCATGCTGTACATGGCTGAACTCTTGAGTTCAGGTCCATATATCTCATCCTTGATTGTGAATTAACGATAAAAAGGATCAGTTCTGAAGAATTTAGTTCTGAAGAATTTAGAAAAAAATTAGAATCTAGCCCAGTATCCAAAGGAGATCCACAAGACACTGGAAGTGACTTTCCAGTTTCCTGCCTTACATTTTGAGCACCTTCATAAAGGGATTTGGAAAAATCTGATTCTAATTTCGTAATGTTTTGCACTGACTCTGCACATCTCTAAATGACTACACCAGATGCAAACAATGAAGTATCAACACCAGTGAACAGTGAATTCATCTGCTAGAAAAAATATATTTAATGATTTACTTCTTCATATTCTGAATATTAAAATATGTTCATAATATCTCAGGACACACAGAAATTGCAAACAGAACAGCACTAAAACAGTCAAGATTTTCAGTGTAACTAGATTTACCCCATTTTATTCAAATTATTTAAAGCTCTTTGAAGATCCTGTTAAAAGAAATCTTAAGTTATAAAATTTATACTATAAATATAATTTGTTGACACATATCAAAGATATTTATCATTAAAATACTGGCATCCACATTTGCAGCAATGTAACAACCATTAATTAGATAAAACAGAACTAGTTTTTCTAGTGTTAGTGCTATGTAGTTTATTCTATTCCAGGTTCTTAAGATCATTACTTTTGAAATATTATGAAAAACAAGGATAAATTCTTGCTTAGTACCCTTGAAGTCTTTTTTATTGATACCCATTTACACTGAAATTATTCTGGATGCTCATCTGAAAGGAAAATAAATGCTGCAAAATTCAGAATTTGTTTGCTAAGTTAAGCTCTCTTTGCATATATGTGTTAGATTTTAAAATAAATTATTAATGATGCTTAGTAAGACCAGTTAGTTTTGAAGGGTGATTCTTTCCATATTTATTGCATGGGGTAATCCCAACTAAAAAAGTTCAGGCTTACTAGGAAAAAATGTTTCATATTTTTATTGAGTTGAGGGGATATTTCTTTGCAGAACTTTCTTCCTGAAGCAGATCACTTATGGTAAAATCAGTATCCTTCTTCAATGCATGTTTTTCCCATAAACTACAAGTCCCTTTACAGCTTATGCTGATGCTTCTGAGAAATAAGGCTTTGTCTTCAATAGAGAGCCAAATCAATTACTAACTTCTCATCCATAAAGTTTATGATGTGGGCCCGGCTCCTAAAGTCGAGTGCAATTTTGCATCATGTACTGTAGCTGTAGGACTTTATTAAAAATCTAGCTTTAATCTTGTGTGCCTGTATTTGTATATCCAAGGAAAATACAAAGCAAAGTCTTAAGTCTGTCTTCATCTTGTCTTGGCAGTCTTTTTGCATCACATATGAGCTGCACAGATGAAATCCAGTTCATCCAGTTAAGCATCTCTGCCTGGTTTTTGCTAATTACCTTTTTGATTCTCAGCAGTAGCAAGTACAGTCTGACTTGCTGCAGCAAACTCCAATGAAAAGCGTTATTCAACTCCCTGGAGATTCTATTCTGAAGTCCTATTTTATTTTTATTTTTGAGTATTAGTTTAAAAGGAAAATATGGCTGTTAAAATTTCTCAGCCATACCAGAAAAAGTAAGAAGGTGTTTGGGCCCAGGGTTCAGTAAAAGCTTCCATACTTGTGCAAAGATTTATTTCAGTTTTTGCTTGCTAGCAGTTATTATCTTTAATCAGATGTCTCATCGACTATTACCAGGCTTCTACTCACAGAAAGAAATCAGCTTGCAGAAGTCTCTCACAAATATGTGTGGTTTTATTCCCTTTTGGTCTGTTCAGTTTGCATTCAGTTTAGGTATTTGAGCTTTCTTTACACCTGGGGATATGGACATTGTCTTAACTGTTACTTGGGATTCTCTTGTAATTAGATATCTTATTTTCAGGACTTTGGAAAACACTTATAATTTAGTAATCAATTTTACAATATTAATAGTTTATAGCAAGAATAACTATATGATACATATACAATGCATTGAGCCTTGTGTTTTAATATTTAATATTCTATTACATACATGGTTTTTTAATACAATACATTCCAATAAAAATCTCTAACTAGGGTACACAGTGTTTTCTAAAATGCTGAAGTCTGAAAATAAATGAGTAAATAATTAGACATCCACAGAACTGCAACAACTTTCCGAAACTAAAACTGCTGCACAGTGTTTTTATGCTGAAATTAACACACTTTCTAATTTTAAAAAATACCTCTGTCAAGAGAAAAGATCTGATCTAAGATTTGGTTGCAGAGCACTTAGATAGAGAGAGCAGGGATCAGTGAAGTGAACATCAGCCTGGACCAAGAGCTGATCTCTCCTCAGCCTCTCCTGGGGCACCCTCAGCAAGCAGCCCTAGTCCAGATCCAGACCCAGTGGGGGGATTCCATCTCTTCTTCTTCTTCAAACAATCATGGCTGTGCTGCATGAAAAGTGGTCAGCAGCAAGGAAATACATCGGCTCACCAGTGTATTTTTAAGAGCAGATATTTCAAACTTTGTGTTCCAGCCTTTAAAAAGCAAATTGATTTGTGGAAATAATCTTCCTGATTGGTTTGGAGATTTGGTTTTTTGGTTTTTTTTTTTTTTTCATTTCCAAGCCATTGAATGTTACTGACAGGTCACATAAGTAGGTCTAACTAACAGCTAATGTAAATTAAAATATTGAAGAAAGGAAAACTACTCATGATGTTTTAGCTTAGTCTGCTAATGTAAGTATAAAGTAGTAATGAAGAAATTTAAATAACAACTAAAGATGTATTAAAGAACAAAGTCTAGGCCAGCTCTTCCTCTATTAACTTGCCAAGACTGGAAGACTGATTTGTTTTGTTTTGTGTGCACCAGCCTCTTGAGACAGTGTCACTTAATCATGCCCATGAACCTCCCAAAATTTGGCTGACAAACATCTCCATCCCAAGTGACTCACACCAGAACCTAATTATGCAGAGAGGTGTCAGTGAACATGCAAACCACATTTCTACTGCCTCAGTTTCAGGAATAGCCAACATCTTCAATGTAATAAAGTCATAAAAAAAGATTTGTCTGATGTTGATTAACTAGAGGTTTTGTTATAAAGTAAAGCATAATGATTCAGAATAGCCATGCTCAAGAAATTGCTTCACTGTTTGTTTCACTAAGAAGGAAAATGCAGAATAGAGAAGGCCAGGTTGCACAATATAATGGCTTACATAACTACATGTATTATTAAATAATAGTATATTATGTGATGCAATTCTAGATTTATAAAATGGATCCCAAAACTAACTGGAAACTGGTAAGGCTTGATAGCTTGTACATCTGATTATCTACAGTTCTGCCCATGGAATTCTCTAAGTACTCCTTTGCTGTTGCTGTTTTATGGTTTGGTTTTTTTTGTTTGTTTGTTAAATCATGATGTGGCATTTTCTGGAGTATTCACAGATTACAGATATTTTCCTGATAAGGTTCCATTTCTGAGAGCTGTGAAATATAAACCTGTGGATTTACTGGTGAACTATGCCTGCAGGATACCCTATGGCCTTCCTTGGGAACCAAGGCAATAGAGACAAAATTGTCAGACATAAACTGGTAAGATCATAGTGAAAGAGAAGAGGTAGGAAGCAAGAAACATCAGGAGTGTTACTGGGGAGCAGAAAGGTGGACTGGAGAAGGAAGTGTGCTCATTTCTGTGGCAGCAACACTTCATCTGCTTTATGGACAATGTTGTGCTGCAGCTGAATCAGCTCTGGAGAGAGCCTTCAAGTTGGCTTGGGGATCTGGAGGCTGAATTGAGCTGGGAGCCATCAGCAGAGCAACATCCATCTCTGCTCACTGGTCCCACAGCTCTGAACCCTCCACTGACTTTGTGGTCCTGCAGCAATATCTGTTGGAATAATGTAACACGAGCACAGGTTTGTTTTCAAAAACTACCTGGAAATAAGAACAGCACAGAATTTTTAAAGTCTTTTGCAGAAAGACCAAATGTAAGGTCAAAAATGAGAGTCTGTAATATAAATATGGTAGTGAAACTGTTCCATACAGCTTGATCCCTGCTCCCCAAGATCACTGGCAACTTCTTTTGTGCTAACTGAAATGGACTTTAGATAGGACCTGGTAATAATTAGAGTTCAAAATGTCTGGCACTCTTTGGAAAACAGGTGGATGAATCCATAACTAAGCAAAAAATGAACTTATGCATATTTATTGTGGACAGCTGCAGGCAAAATCCCAATGTTTTAACCCTATACAGCCTTTGTTATGTGCCTACATTCCTTTGCACTGACCACCTGTTATTTATCAGTTGCACCCCACCAACATTGCCTTATGAGGAAGAATTGTCTGTGATTGATATGGACACCATCCATGGCTTTGCCTGAGGGACTCCCAGGGAAGTCAGGGACATCTGGTGTGAGAAAGGACTCCTGGCTGGCTGCAGGAGTGTAGCCCTTGAGTCTGGATCTTATTTGGAATAAATACATGTGGCTCTTCATCACCTTTTGAAAAGGACAAATTTGCATAGTAAGAGGAAGAAAAGCAGAGACACCAAATCTGGTACCACACCCTCCACCCATGAATGTGTTTTTCCAGCCTCTCTTGAACCAATTAAAACTATCAGGTGAGCATTTGATGAAATGTGGCTTAATATTGTTAATCAGCAATTGATTGAGATAAGCATATTCTGCAATAAACTAAAAAAAAAAGCAAGGACTGTGTCTAGCACACATGAACAATTTTCTTGAAGAATCTTGCCTTAGCATTACAGTTTTACCAAATACTTCATTACTTTCTCTGCTTTGCTGCTTTATAAAGGACTAGGACTTCTTCCAATAAAAATGGGAGGCAAAACTTTGCTTATTCCAGAAGCAGAAGGCTTGAACTCTAAAACACTCCTTTCACTCACACTTACTGATATATGCCTCAATAACCAATATACCATACAGAATTTGAAACAGACATTCTAGAAGATTTGGAAAATGTCCTTGTGTATTTTCTGTAGCTCCTTTATGCATTGTTACATTACCACCTACTCCCACTAAATCCGCTGACATCAACCACAGTCTTCTGTCATTACCTTCAAAAGGTTCTGCATTAGGCTCTAAAATTGCCCTTGAAAAATATAATTAAGGAAAAAATCCTTATTTCTTTGATGTTAATAACAAAACTTCAATTTTATGTATGTGTTAATGCCAATGATTGCAAGGAAATGGAATTTAATTAAATTTATATAATTATATCCTTTTGTATGAAATTACTACTATTTCCCTATTATTTTCTAAAAGAGAATTTTTTTTTCTCAGTCTGCCAAGACAATGCTGGGATGGCCATCAATTGTCAAGATAATCTGAATCTCAGTAAATACAGTTGGAGTTTCATATTTCAGGCAGAGTGCTGTGAATATGAGAAAAAAATAACAAAGGAAGATTTTAACACCTACCTCCTAATCTGTGTTAGTTTAATTTATTTCTCTAGGTGTTTACCTCTACTGAAAAACCACTGTGACTCAGCCTATGCCCTTTCATTGTTTGAATAAATGTCTTGGTAGAACACATTAATTCACTCACTTCAAAATTCCAAGCTTCTATTTATCATTACAGTTCTACCTGGAGTTGATAGGGTAAGTAGTATAGGATTAAAATCATACCATGGAACTTTAAAGTTTCTTATCCTTCTTCCCTCCCTTCCTCCCTCTCTCCCTCCCTCCCTCCCTTCCTTCCTGGACTTACAAATAAATATCAGGTATAAATTTCCAGTATCTGTTTGTTTACATTAATATTCACAGAAATCCCTGCAGTCCTTTGGGTGTTATTATCTTGGGAGGAACAATGCTCTTCTTTCTGTCTTGGCTGTCAAATCAGGTTTTTCAATCTTCTTTCAAAAGAGGAATTTATTCCTCACCAAAAACTATAAGATGTATTTCTAAACCACATAGAGTTTGGTTTTAGTGGGACAATATTTTATTTGGAATAGGGTTGAATTAGAACAGGATTTGCATGAAGAAGGTACGCATGATCGCTGAAAACTATTGCTGGGTGAATTCTGCATTGAATTAAGGAGTTTTGAAGTTTTACTACTCTCTGGAAAAATTACCCCCTTTCATTACCCCTAGAGCTCTGTGCTCCCACCAGTTCATATTACCTACATTCACATTCACCCTAGTCCTTTCTCTTCACTGCATCAAGCTGAACCCTCCTCGGGACCTGCTGTGACCACATGCTTTCATCTAGGACAAGGGTGTGATAACAGTTTAGAAACAGGCATTTCTCTGCAAATTGCCTCTTCCTTCCCTCCCCCATCACTCTGTTATGGAGGGCCAAGTCTTGGATTTATGTATTCATAGGAAAGCTACCACTTTTACTTTAAAAAGTGGAATAAGGTATGTCATATCCATTATGCATTAGGGGTGTCTGGGCAGAGAGTTAGTGCTGGATAATTGGTGCTCTAGAAATTCACATTCTCCATTACTGTACATATCCTCCCTTTGTAGCCAGACTACAAGTATGAAATCTCCATAAACATTTTTCACAGTCTTCTGCCTAGATGTACCAACAACTATTTGCTTGGCCATATCTTAACTATTTAATATTTTCCTAAAGCTCCCATTCCCAAAGTTTTCTTTTTAAATATAATGACTTCCAAATCCTCCTAAATATAGATGTTATCCTTATTCTCACATTAAGACAGGTCTATCTGTGATTAAGAAGTTATAAAGAGAGAAACAGATAATGTTATCTGGCATACACAAAATGTTACCTGGCAGAAAAGAATGTTACCTGGCAGAAAAAGCTGGGGAGATAATGGGTAGATATAAATCTGTTTTCCTCTTTTGCTATTGTAATGCCTTAATCATGTCAATGGATTCCCTGCAACAGCCACCCTGACAGCAACCTGAGCTTTATTCCTAAACCACTGCAGGAAGTGTGGCTGAACAATAGATCCCTTGTGCTTACTCCAAATTGGCAAATAGATGGCAACAACACCATCAGATCTGCCTTGCCAGTTAGCTTCAAGTAGCATTAAAAGTTATCAGAATCTGGATCCACCTCTGGTGCACACAAACCTGAGTGTATTTCAGCAGCACATAGTGCCAAACCAAAACTCTGTGTTTATTTGCACTTCCAGTGTAATTCTCATTTCCCTCGTAGACTGTGAATGTATGGATTGTTCTATTTATCTATGAAGAAAATATTTTGCAAGAACTATTTCTATGCAAGCAGGGTAACCACAGTTATTATTTAAACAATGTGATCTGGAGTTTAGATCTGATTGAACCAGTCACACCATTAATTTGTGTTTTCTGATTAAATGGATAAAATTCTTGGAATTATTCATTTCTTTTAGTGGTCTTTTAATTGTCCCTTCATTATATTGTAAAGTTTAATGTTTGAATTTGAGGAACTTCCTACAAAATAAACTTCAGCCCTGCTCACTTCATGCTGGCATCCTTTGGAGTTTTCAGTGTTCTCTCCTGCGAGCCCTTGGAGAGCTGTGTAATATGTTTAGCACAACAGAGTGTTTTCTTTTTCCTGTGCTTTGCTTGTCAACTGCACATTACCTTTGACTTTCCATGTCTCCAAGCAGATTGCAGATGTAATTTAGTGCTCTCTCCTTCTTATAGTTTTCCATTTGTTACACATAGGAGGCAACAAATCCTTCCTTCACCATGAGATTCTTCCCGTGTCAGTCATGTTCTTTAACGGTATTATTTGCAGCCTAAAAGGGCTCTTGGTCTCCCTGAGAGGCAGCAGAGTTTATTTCTGGCTCAGCCACTCTTCCACATAGTCATGCTGTCAGTTCACTGCAGGTGCAGGAGGTGCCTTTCTGCACAGACAGACCCCAAGTGAAAGAGAGACACCCGAGCACCAGCTCCTGGTATCGTTTCAGTAATGCCAGCCTGGCACCTGGCTCCTGGCCCAGCAATCCCTGCCTGGGACACTTTTGTCTCAGCCTACCCCTTACTCTCTGCAATTCTTCAGTTACAAACCCCCACATCCTCCCTTTTATGAATTCCTACATTTTTCTTTCAAGACGAGCAGTTTCAAAAATAAACTTTTGAGATGGATTTTTTCACAAAGACCCAAAAAGCATGTGAATATAAACGAGGCAAATTTGATTACTGTTTGGAAAGTACATCTTGGTACAGTGTGTGGCTGTTCTTATCCAGCAGTGTCGTGCACAGACAGAGGGAAATCATATGTATTTACAGAGGGAGAAAAGTATTTGGCTGCCTCCAATGCCTTCAGCAGACTTTTAGGTATATTAGCTAAGAGTGTGCTATATTCCTTTCCAGTTCTCTGTGGGCCATTAACAGCCACTTCCTTGCTGTTTCATGAATTGTACTGCAGGCAGGACATCCACATTCCCCTAGCTGCCTATGGAAGTGCTGCTGCACCAGAGGTGCCCAGGCACCTGGGGAGTTGGGAGGTTGGTGAGGAGCACACGGTGCCATGACTCCCCTCTGCCTGAGTCCCTGCAGTGCCAGGGCTCTCCTGAACGTCCCTGGCAGCCCACTCACTGCTCAGCTGTGTTGAGGCTGTTCCAGGTCTCTGACAGCACTGTCTCCATCATACCCATTGCCTCTGGAGCACTTGGCTCTGGTGCCAAAATGTGCTCCTGAGGATCATGGCACACACATATATGTGAGATGAGGGAGACACTTCCTACTTCTCCAACCCAGAGCTTTAGAATCTGATTTTTCTCATAGAAAAGTTTTTTCCCTGTTTTTTCTTCCCCCTATCCCCTGATGTCCATCAGAACTGAAGCAGGAGCAGAGACCCTGCACAGTCCCAGGCTTGCAGGGCTGAATCTCAGGACATGGACCCTGCAGCCTCTCAACCCCACCATTTTGCAGAGACATCATTTCATTCACAAGAGACACATAAACAGAGGAAATGGACCTTATTCCTCCTCTCTGCAGTGCACACATGCTCCAGAGCAGCCAGACTATGGCCTTCTGGTTTTCATTATGACTAAATGTTGGAAATGTGGTGTACACTTTCCAAAAGGGGCATATTGTGTATTTAATTTATGAAAGTAAAGAAGAGAGAAAGACTCTTTTTGGTTCTAAATGCAAGAACTGGGGCAGTGTTGTGCCATGTCTTCCAATGATTATTAGCCAAATGTCTGTGTACGTGCTGTTAAAAAATATATTATAAAAAAGAAGTGTGATGGTGTTTCGTTTGCAGTGTGGGAGTATAGAGTCTTATTAACATTTCTTGATAAGAAGGACATATACCTCGTGGGAAAAAAAAGCTGTAGTATGTGGTTGCTATTTCAGTTCTGAAGTCTTGATATTTTTAGCACCTTCATTTTTGGAATAACTTCTACCAGAGCTGTATGAAACAGAGATACACAATACGTGCAGAGAATGCGTGAAAAGACTTATTTTACTTCAACTGTGCATATGTACTGGGCTGCATAGTACAGTGTGTGTATTGGGAACTGGCTTAGAGCTGAGACTTGGCACTGCAGGGGTGTCCTACAGGACAGATAAACAAGCAGTTTGTGCTGACAGACCCTGGGCTCTGCCTACAGAGCTGTAACATCAAAAAAACCCAAAAAACTCAGAAGAAACATAGACTGTCATAAACCCAATTCGTTCCTAATTGTTAAAAATTTAAATCAGGAGTAAGTTCCTTTTTGATCCAGTAAGGTTAAAATCCAAATTGCAGAAATGGATTATCACTGTGTAATAAGTGAAAACTCATGTCTGGTATGTGTGAGCCTTTTGCTGTGCAAAGGCAGGGAGGTAATGGTTGAGGGAGCAAAAAACCACAGGCAGAAAACTGATAAACAAAAATCCAACTACAATTACTGGGGGAAAAGAGAACACCTCTCTTCCTTCATCTGGATCTTCTTTTGCTCAGCATTTGTTCCTTTCTTTACATGGGCAGCATCCTGAACTACAGGCAGAGCTACCTCTGGAGAAAAGGTTTCTTCCCTAGGAAGTGCCAGAATTTCAGCATGTGAAGAGCATGTCCCCTCTGCTCAACAGGGACTGAAGCTCAGGCACCAGGCATTCAAAAGTCCAAAAATCATTACACAGGTCTAAAAATCACAAGATAAAAAAATACCAGCTGTGCAATTCTTTCCATTTGCTTTGGATAGTTGGAAGTTTTCGATTTTGCTTCCCCTTTTCTCTGTAATCCTGAGGACAAAATAATTTTCAAATGAAACCTACAGGACTCTAGAAACCAGAATGAAAAAATAAAATATATACAAACACAAACCAAGAAAACATAAAGCTTTCAAATCATAAGAGTTAGAAGTATTACACCCAGAATATTACAAAAATAGCTGAGAAGGACTGGCTTATTACAGTAAAAATGGAGAAGGAGGACATCAAATTAATTCCAGAAGTTGATACTGCTGATGTGATGAGGGAAGGTAAAGGACAATATAAGTTTCTAATACGACACATATGTGTGCAGTCAATATATTGTAGGGATGGGAGGTTGCCAAAGACTTTTAAAAGCATAACAAAGACACAAAAGCATTTCTATGAGAGCAGAGCTAAGCATCTCTCTGCAAATACTGGAACTAATCATGCAGATTGTATTTCTTTCTTCCTTAATCTTGTGGTAAAGCAGATTGGGTGTTAGCTTGGGAAAGAAAGCCTTGCTGCCACCGTGAAATAGTCTTGGGCTTCCTTTACTACTTTACCTCCCTCTTCCCCTTTCATTGCAGGAACCATAGATACAGACAGTATTTTTTCTTTCTCATTCTTTCTTCCCACTACTTTGTTCTTAAGATTTTATGTGCACATTCAGGGATGTTGAAGGTTTTGTAACTGGGGGTGAAAGTTCTTGAATGTTGAGAAGGTGATGCAAGTCTGTAATCTCTGTTCTGTTTTGGAGGGAGGATCAGTTGTTGTGCCCAGGTGGGCTTACCTCTAGTCTGTGCTCCCATGAATTTTATCTGCTTGTCATTTTAGTGACAAAAGCAATTGAATAAATTCAAGTCAGGGCACTGAGGCCCTTTGAAATGAAGGGACCATCCACATGCCGAGGCAGGGGGTTCCCCTGTGCCAGCCAACACCTGAGCACAACACAGACAGAGCTGCCCCAGTGATGCCAAAGCCTGAGCCACAGCATGGTGGGCTGATCTACCAGGCATCACAAGGACACACTGGAGCAGGAAGTGCTGGCTTTGAGGAGTAGAAGCCATATATCCACTCCTATGGGAATAGCCAGCGATGCTTCTCAGCTAGCAGGGCTTTGCTGGGGTAACTCAGGAGGGTACTGCCCCAGGCAGGCAGCAGAACCTGCAGATGCTGTTTTCCCCTTTATGAGCAGCCTGTGGATGGTTCTGCAGGAGCCTAGATCTTCCCAGGCAAGAGGAGCTTTAGAGAGAGCATAAAAGAAACATACTTTCATAGCAGGGAGGAAAAGAGAAAGATGAGCAGTGTGGCACTAAACAAGGAAGAAAATCTGTTGGGGGAAAAAGAAGAGCTGGCAGTGGGGAAAGCCAAGTCCAAGTACTAGCTTGTGGGTTGCACAAATTATCTGTGCAATTAGGATAACAGCTTACATGGCAGTTACTGTGGAAGAAATACAATAAGACTCCAAGAGACCCAGCAGAGACTCAGCTACAGAAAAGAAAAAACAAAATTATACACAGATGAGAGATCCCATCCTCTATTCTTCAACAGACCATATACCAGATTATGTGGTGATTTCTTATGTGTCCCTTATTTTTCTTTGCCTTTCTAATCAAGAGTTTTCTCTCAACTTTTTCTTTTCCCTTTTTGTTCTGTGTGCATAAATCATTAAGGCTGGCACTGCCTTGTTGACTTCATCTGCACTAAGAAATCTTGTGCAAAGTAGTACATGATATAGAGGCAACATCTGAACCATATTTCACATGAATGCTCATATATCATTGCTTGTAACACTGCAAGTGCACGATTGCTGAAGACAATTACAAATTACCCTGCTGGAAGGACAGTGAGACTTATATTGTGTTGTTGCCTGTTGTTCTAACTGGAAGTTTTCTTCACTGGTGCAACTATGACTCCTTCCCTGAGCTCAACACTGCACAGCCAGACATATGGATTCTATCCTTTCTGTCTTTATGGTGCAATACCAAAATATGCTACAATACCTGACATAACTCCAACTGAACCAGCTCCAGAACTGGGAACAGTTCAGCTGCATCAGCACAGTGGTATGCCCAAGCTAATTAAAATAGGGCAGAGGCTGCACTGATACAGCTATATTGTTCCTGAAACTAAGATATTATCTCAGCAAGAGCTGCACTGTGCAATACATATACACTCTCTTAAGCCTGGTGAGAGATACACGGAGATGTTCTTTAAGATTCAGAGATAAGCGCCCATGTAATAACTTTCACCTTGCCTACCTGTTTTAAATATTGGCACAATCCCAGAAGATTTTTATCTTTCTTCCCAGGTTTTCCCCTACATTCCAACAGCTGCTGAAGAAAAATAAAAACCCAGAACCAAAAGTGACTCAAGGAGGGAGTTCAGAAAAGTTCTCAGCCAGTCCTTGTAAAATTCTTGAGCAGAAATTGTCCAAACTTTCACACTAATATGAGACATGCTCCCTTGTTCATTACTGTCAAAAACTTGGCCATCTTCTCAAAGCTGACCCATTTGTTTCAATATATGCACTGATATATGACCATTTGTTCCAACACATGCAACTTAGTCCTTTTAGTCTATTAAAGATCTCACTGTTCTTATCTCTGCTGGCCCTAATTTTTTTTGCTCCCCTTTTCAAAGTTTTACAATGTGTTGTAAGATGAATTTCTTATGCATAGTTTTATAATAAACTTCCTTTTTTTTCTTGCACTTGTTGTTTTTAAAATGGCAAGGCTTTTTTCTATATACTCTGTGCTACTGATGGTACTGGAGGCTTCTTTTCCCTTTCATGATCATGCCTGTTTTCTGCCTTCCACCCTATGAAAAACTGGCTTATTCTCTTCCATGTACTAAAAGTAAATTGTTGAGACTCCCAGCACTTTTCACATTGAACTGAAGCAAGCAATGCTCTCTGAATATGTTTGTTCAAGACCCCTTCAGTTTCTCTGTCAGTCTCAGACAGCTGGAGCTTTCAGTGGATCCAGGCTCAGCAGACTCAGCAGAACCAACAGAACTGGCTTCAGGAAAAGAAAATATGACAGGCCAAAATCACTGTGACTGGCTACTGTGTGACTACCTGTAGAAGCCACTTGGGAAATATAAAGTGAATTAAAGTACCTGCAGAAACTCTTCAATTAGTGAATGGTTTGGTTCAACCATTAAATGAGACACCAGAGTGCCTATCCATAAAGCTGATTTTCTAACAAATCTAATTAGGATCAATAGCTTTAGTCTCACAGGAGAGTTGTCATTAAGGACTGCCAGGAGATGGTACACAGGAAAAATCAAAAGTAAGCCTAACCATTTCCTGTCCATTCCAAATTTGTTTCTCTGTACCAAAAATCCTTTCCTTTTGTTTGCACTCAGAAAAGAAAAATCCCAAGAAATTCTCTTTTCAGATTTCCTCTTTGCAACACACTAGCAGTGAAGATTTTTTTTTTTTTTAGTGTTAAGATGTGCACTTTTCAAAGGGCTGAGCTTATTTCTAGAACCTGATCTAATAATGCTCTTCTTCTTTAGAAGCTTAATCATCTCCTAGAGCCAGCAAACAGCAACTCTGCACTGCCCCACACAACTCTATCTGGGCAGCTCCACAGGCATGGCACCAAGTATGAAATAAGAGATGTACTGAGCAAATTTATCAATAAAACACTGTTGGAAAAACTGGCATCTAGAAATGGATAGTATACAGGCAAAACAAACAGGAAGTGTATTCAATAAGGTAGGGTTTAATTTATTCATCTTCATCTGCAATACTTTTACAGGCAAAAATTTTGCAAGTGTGATCTATCAACACAACAACATGGAGAGAAGGAAGGGAAATACATTTCTGACTCAGCTGGAGGATGTATCTTATAATCCTTAGGCTGTTTCAGGGGAGCAGTTAGGTAATTGCCTAATCAAGGAACACCCTCAAATATGCAGCATTACCCTGGCAGCAGCCTAGGTCTCCTGGGCCATGCCTTACTTGTATGTGTGTTTGTATGCTTCCAAATTTAAAAGTAGCACAGGGAATTGCATCTGCCTGGACTTTAACTTTCTTGAGAAAGGTTAGATAGTCACACCATGTGCATGAGAAGGTAGGAGCAGAAAGGAATCCTTTTCCATGTCAGTCAGAATATCAGATTCTCCTGGCACATCCTGGATGTCACCTGCACCCAGGGGAGCAGGAAGAGCCAGAGCAGTGCTGGAGCTCTGCTCTCACAGCTTGTCAGCTGAGATGCCATGCAGTACCTCCCCTCAGATGATCCCACCAATACAAGTCTCCTGGGGCAAGCCCTCAGGAAGTAACATGAACCAGTATTCCCAGGGTAAAATATGGATATGTGTAGCTTCATAAGGAATTTCCTGTTGCTTGACTAGCCTCAATCCAACCAATCCAGGCAGAAAGCTATCTTTCTACCTGCATTATAGCTGAAACAGCAATTGTTGCCTTACTTCTTCCTGAATGGTCCTTTACAGAATTACTTGTGTCCTCATCATTTACTTCATTGCAAATGTAATAAAATCAGGCATTTTTATTTCTTCTTGTAAGGAAGGCTTACAGATCTGTAAAAAAAATTTCATTGCTCTAGTCAGAACATTTGTGTTCTTTGATTGTATTAAATATACTTCATTAACAACAATAACATACCAGGACACAAGAGAGATATCTCCCATCACGCATAATAAATCTTGTGCTCATTTCCAAGAAGTAGTTTTTCCTTCCCTTCTTTAGTTTTTTTATTGTTTGTTTTGTTTTGAAGTTTGGGTGGAGTTGGTTTTGGTTTTGGTTTGGTTTGGTTTGGTTTGGTTTTTGGTTTTTGGGTTTTTTTTTTTTTTGCTTCCCCTCTTTATTTTTTTTTTTTTTAAACTTAATTGGATTTTTGGGGGGAGGGAAGGACATTTTTTGGTGACATTTTTCCAATACAGGTCTTCATTAAGAGAAAGAAAAACAAAAAAAAGGCTGCCTAAAACCAGTTTTGCAGTTATCTTTGACCTGCTTTGTGTAGCCACTGCCAAAAGTGACTTCTGCTGTGCAGCTCAGTAACCACCCAAGTGCTGCAGCACGTTTAAATTGATCTGCAGATGATGGGTAGGAATAAGTGAACTAGACATAAACACAGAGGGTGAGTGAAAGAACAGGCAAAAAAGAGATGTCCTCAAATAGATTATACAGGTCAAGTCATACGAATGCTTTTATTACTGCTGATTAATTCTGTCAGCTGTTATGTTAATGTGCTGCATGGCATGAGCAGGCACCAAGCAAAAGTACAAAGAAGCTGAGACTATTTTCTAAATAAGGATGTGGCCCAGACTGCTCGAAATTGCGTGTGTCTGTGCCTGGTAGAGTGATGATGGATGATAACAGGATGAGAATGAAATCTCTATTGCTGTGCTTTGGCAGTGCAGATACATTTCTCTCCAGACTCAAGGAATGAGAGGCAGGTTGTTTTTTTTTTTATTGCCAACCCCAAGCCTTTAGAAATCTTGAGACCATCTGACACCGTATACTTTTTATAATAATAACTATGGATTCTGGTTTTGGTTGCCCTTGATTTTCTGGACTGACAGCACTTCTTTTTCAATAATCCCACTTCTATATGGGCTAGAACTATATTTAATAAAACAGAAAGCCAAAATTTTGCTGTGTGCCAAGAACTGGGATCTTGGGAAAAGATGCACAAGCTGCACGAGTTTCTGATAACGTTATGCATTATGTAACTTATCTGTAAGGTCAGACCTCAGGATGGGAAGCACAGAGAGGTGTGCAAGCTGGGACAGGCTTCACTTCACAGATTCAGCATGCAGGAAAAGAGCACCTGAAAGGCTTTGGGAGGTACTTGCAACACAAGCCTGACATTTCAGCCAAGGAGGTATTTAAGAGAAGGTGAGGACTGTCAAAGGCATAGGCAGAGCAGTGCATGGGCTGCTGGAAGCAGCTGCCAGCTCCTCAGTGAGAAAATCTCCCACAGACAGCGGTGTGAAAGCTCTCCAGGACAGCCTCGTCCCCAGCACGCTGGGAAAGCAGCAGCTTTGTTCTCTGGAAGCTGCTGGGAGAGAGGCTTCGTCCTTCTGGCACTGCGGCAGCTGCCCTAGGCTGTCTGTCACCCACAGCCATCCTCAAACACATCATCCTCTCCTCTCCTCTCCTCTCCTCTCCTCTCCTCTCCTCTCC
>VZRH01003317.1:409804-443903 GCA_013397555.1 Urocynchramus pylzowi | reverse complement strand
TCCTCTCCTCTCCTCTCCTCTCAACATGGCATGTGCACTGCTGCAGTGACAGGAGCTCTTCCACTGCTGTAAAGGAAGGGGGTTTATTCTTAAGGAAGCACTTTTCCTCACCACGGCTCTGGCACGGCTCAGGCCAGCACAGCCCACCTGGCTTTCCTGCGCTGCGGGATTCCCCTGCAGCTGCACAGGAAAATTCCCCACTTCACATGTGTGACGGGGACTTGAAGCGCTGCCTGCAGGGCCCTGAAGGAGTTGAACCTGGTGAAAGCTATGGCGTGCTGGGGAGGGGACAGCCCCTTAGGGCTGGGACAGTGTCAGGTGTGGGTTTCCCTGGGAGCCCTAGAGAAAGTCCTGAAGGAAACAGCAGGGGAGAGCCACAACATGTGGCTTTGCTGTGGGTTCCTGAGCCAGGAAACCTCCTTGTCATTCCAGCATTGCCCATCTCCTGTCTTCATGGGTTCTGCCCCCCTATTGCAGCCTCCAGATTGCTCACTACTACAGCAAGGCCACCTCTCCAGCAGCCCAAGGCTGGGGACACAGGTGTGGCAATAGCCCAGCTGGGAGCCTGTCCTGAGGCGTGAGGAGTGGCTGGGATAAGAAAGGCTGAAAGTGGCTTCAGACTGTGCCTTGAAGAAGAGTTTATGTTCCTCAAAGCATGTTCACTTCTTCCAAGTACACCAAGTGACTTCTTGGTGTAAAATTATTTGTTTTCCCCTAGAAGCGTTGCTTTCCTCATAGCCACAGTGATACCCATCTCCTATGGAGAGACACTCTTGCAATGAGTATTATTTGGGTGTCTGTTACTAAGAGCACCTTGTTGCCACAGGAGACCTCTTTTGCTTTTAGTAGTAGTTTACATGGGCTCAAGGGTTTGTGAGGGAAACAACACTGACTAATGCCTTGCTACCGTTTCCATTGCCATTTTCTTTGTAAAAGCTGCCCCATGCCCAGCAGGCTGCATTTCAGCCCCAAGCAAATGTGTTTGGTCAAGTGGTGCAGCCAGGTGAACATCAGGACACTGGTTTTCATCAACGCTGGTGCTGTTTAATAAGCAATCCTTTTTTCATTTCTTCGTGGCTGTTAGGAAATTTTCTCCTTTTTTGTCTGCTTAAGTGTGGATGTGGTTGTAGATCAAAGAAGAATCACATTATCTGATATAGGTAAACTTCTAGATCTTTATAAATTATTTTAATAAAAATATATAAAAATAATTTAATATACTAATTTCCATGCAGGGATAAAAAAGGAAAGAATGAGTATACAGCTGGAAGTGCAGATGTTGCAAAAAAATCCCTTCTTACTGAATTTTTTCTGAGATATTATCCATTGCTGCTAAGTGTGGAAGGAAAAGCATGTCTTAGATGTGGGTAGTTTTGGTGCCTGACACTTGGTAGATAAGTTTATTCTTCGTAAATTTGTGAAAGGATATGCTGATAGTTTTATTTTCTCTCTTTCCTTCTCAGAAACGGGGCTGGAGAGAATGGATTTGAGTGGCAGGAAATGAAAAGCAGGCTTGAGGGGAGAAGGATGGAGACTGAGCAGCTGAGAATATGACTAGAAGGCTGAATGCTGACAAAAATGGGAAGTAACCCCATGCTCTGGCAGATGTTTGAAAAATTAATTTAGCAGCTTTCAGTGCAGCTGGAAGTGGTGTTAGTTTTTCTAAGTTGCTCAACAGGCTGGAACTGTTCAATAGGCTGTGGGGGATGGCAACTCCAAATTGCTGGAGCAGGAGCATGTAGCACTGATGGGACACACCACAAAAGGAGTGAAGAATTACAGGGTGAGAGATTGCATTGCGTAATGGAGTTGCTGGGTGTTATCAGGAGACTGAGTCAATAAATTATTCAGAGGGTGGTCTTCTCCTCCACCTCATCTCTTCTGTGTCTGTGATGTTTCTCCAAACTTAGCTTCACAAACTTTCAGCCTTTTTTGTGCCCAATGAAGGGTCAGTGAGTAGGCTGAGGATGGATCACATCCCCTCAGAAGCTGGGGAAAGACAAGCTGGAATATTTTCCCATGCTATTCTGTCGTTTGTCAACCCTTCCAGAAAAGGGGTAGCCATGAAACTTGCTATGAATACCAAGGATCTTGGCAATGCCAAACCCTATGTCAGCAGCAAGTGATCTTTCTGACCACTTGACTTCTCTTGTGTTTGGCTGAAGACAGTCAGAAATACCTCAAAGTAAAAGGAAGGTGAAAGACATTTTGGTTCTGACAACAAAACACATCTCATTGCCCATCATTTTTGCAACTAAAAGTAGGCTCTGAATATGTGATAGTATGAAAACACTTTTCAATAGATACCATGCCCTCTCAAGTACTTGACTCCTTTCTTCTGGAAGACTTTTTTTGTTTTTCTTATGCCCCCTTTGTAGCCCCATTTTCAAGAGAATGAGGCTTAGCTAACCTCAGATCTCACATGTTTAGGAGAAAAGCTTTGAAATCTGATCTGCCAAAAGAAAACATACTCTAACTCTTAGAACTCTTTTCAGAATATGGACTTCTCAGCCTGCCAGTGAAAGAGTAACAGAAGCAGAAGGGAAAATGCATGCTTGAAACTGACAAGCTGTATATTTTATTCCTAATGCAAAAAGACAAATTGCTACATGAGTGAGCATGAACCAGAATGTGATTAAATCTAAATCCAGAGCACTCACCTTTTTCACAGCAGGGGCTTGCACAGAGTTCTACTCTGAGTGTTTCTGTCTGATCGTGGAAAGAATAGTTGGTACCTTGTCAAAAAGCCAGGCCAGACAACACATGCAAAACCTTTTACCCAGATATCTATTTGTGTCAATCCTCCACAATACAAAATTTGAATTTGTAATGAAACAGCCTCAAAGGCATCTGGAAAATATTTGGGGCCACACTCAGCTCTTTCACTCAGCTTCAGAAGCATCAAGCATAGTGTCACAGTGCGGTTTGATTAGCTTGCAAACATGTACAAGGGCTCTGACACTTTATCTTCTCAAGGAAAGGCTCTTTCATGTTGATTGAAATGAGATTTGTTATCTCATGCAAAGGGAAGTAAGACTTTGGAATCACTAATGAAAATTGTGAAAGAGAATTCTGAAAGAGAATCTACTAAATGCAATGAATTAGTGCAAGGGTTTGTTTTTGGTGCACAGTCATGTAACAAAGTACAATTTGGCTCACCAGCTGTCAAAAAAAGGCTTCCAATTTCTGCTGTGAGCAATAAAGTACTAATAGAGATAAACAAAGTAAATAGAGCTGTTAAAATTTAACACTAATGTAAACAAGAGCAGAATCAGGCACCAAAAAAGAGATCTAGTAATTCACCTCTGCAGACGAAGATGTAAAAGAACAGCATCAATAATTAAAAAGTTTTTGGAACACTTTCTGTATTCATCACTAATGGCTATCTAGTGATGTAAAGCTTCTATAGTATGTATGGAAGGAAGCTGACTCTAGACAATTACAAATCTGGGGAAGAAGTCTACTGAGGTGAATGGATACATATCACAGAGGCTCTATTTCTGGCAATGGCCATTAGCAGGATGACCCCATAAAACTCAGACTAAGATTATTTCAGTGAAAAATTGCAGTTTGGTTTGCAAAGTACTTCAGAGCAGGACCAGATGATTCACAGGCAAAATTTTCTTTGACATCTACAGTAGCTTGACTGAGTAAAACCTGAAGTGTAAATCAAAGACAGAAAGCCCAGTAAGCAGATCTCGTTTCTCGTTCTGTGTGATGACGCTTGTCATTCTTGATTCCTCACCCGTAAATTGGTGGAGCTCCACGTGACTTTTTGAATAGGAGTTTTCAGGGAAAATCCCAAGTGCTGCAAGCATAAGTAGGCGCATGTTTCCCCCTGAGTCAGCCCTCAGTCTTATCTCCAGAAAGTCTGGAGGCATTTCTCATGGCCCCATCTTTCATTCAGTGGTGTCCCAAAGCCTAACCACCTGTGAGCAGAGGGACCAGGATCTGGGTCACCAGCCATGCTGGTGGGCACCTTTTCCACGTCAGTGTCCCCAGTGCCAGCGAGGGGCGAGGCTCTGGCCCCCTGCCAGGTTTAGACATTTCCCTGCCTGAGCAGGGTGGCAATGCCGGTACCTTGGCGGAAACTCTGATTCACCCACTGTGGTTTTGCTTGTGGAAAGTTCCAGATCAAGCTGTAAATTACAGTTCAGTGATCATTGTATTTGAATTTAGTGCCTTACTCTTGAAAGGGCAGCTCTTGTGCCTTCTTTACCTACCACAGGTTGTGGCTGAACTGGGTTTTATACAAACAATGGCAAGGCAAGAATTTCCTTGCTATTATTTTGCTGCATCCTACAAGTTTCCTTAGTATTTGCAGAAGCAAAGGTTTGGCTAAAGTTGAAAGAAATAATGTGAGACTCCATCACCAGTGAATTTTGGTATCTTGAAATAGTTCCTTTCTTTTTACATCTCCACTTGCATGTATTTCAGAAACAGAATTTGAGAGATCATTCTTGTTTACAGATTGGTCCAAATCAAGAATCTAAATATTTCACATTTGTGATTGCAATTCTGATTTTCTACAGTTATAATGCTTTGGAGAATAGATCTTTACCAAGATTTAAAAAGTAGCATAAGATGTGTTGGGGAAAAATAGAACTAGCAGAAAAGGATGTGCTTTTTCCGTGCTTGGCACAAATAGAAGGGCTGGCAAGCAGCTTTTTGGCTACTTTGTTTTCACAAGAATCAAAGTGGTAAGTCAAAAATATGGACTGGGCCATATTTCAAATGTTAAGACCTTAGGTGGAATAAACAGACCATGCTTGAATCCAGGTTCTTATCTAACATTTAACACTTGAAAAATATCTAGATCTATAATGCATATCTGTATCTATTTATCTACATGTATATGTATGGTTTATTTTTGATGGAGCCAACTTCTTCCTCTCATTTTTGCCTATTGTTTGTTTAACCTACCTCTATTACATAAGATATAAGAAGGGCATGGTTTATAGAGAAGGAAAGATAAACAAAAGATGTTTAGAAGATGTTCAGTGCACACAAGGCCAGAGTTTATTTGTTTCTTCCTGTAGCAGCAGCAAGACTAATAAAATTTATTTCTTCTGCTTACAGACCTTGTCTCAACTGCTGCATAATTCTGCTCTCTAAATGCCACATTCTGTGCTCTGTAATTTGATGCTGTAATCATGAAAAATGAGAGATAAGGGTTGAGATAAGCTATCTTAGAAGTAGGAAAAATACATGTATTCTTCAGATCCCACACAGTTTTTCTCAGGCTGGTCTTGGCATATGTATGTGTTTTTGAAGCACTTAATGCCAGACAGAATCTGGATAAATCTGATTTTTTGTCAAGGTGCCATGGAAGAATCACTTGGGCAAGATGCTGAAATCAATACCACCCAGAAAGAGGCAGTTTCCCATCTCACAGATTCCTACCAAGGCAGGTCAAGCTCTCTCCTGCACATCTCTGCACTGGCACACAAGTCACCTTCTGCTGAGGACCACCAACCCAATTAATAGTCCTGGAGGATAAAAATGGTTTCTCATTAGGCTACAAGTACTACAGCATTGTCTGAGATGATGGGGTTTGGTGGTCTGATGCTTAAAAGTAAATTGGGCTCTGATCTACTCATTTATGTTTTGAGATTAGCCTGGATCAGGTGTCATGTGAAGTTTGGCTGAATGGGCCATTCCACATGTTCAGTGTCTTAGCTCATGCTTGGGTATTGAATGTGACACAGTTACAGTGCTGCTAGGTTGGTAAACCAGCTGGAAAACTGGCTGGGTGATGTTTGGGGTGATTGTGAACCAGAGCTGGGATAACTGTGGAAGGTGATGGCTGCTGATGCCCACCTTCCCTCTTCCTGACTCGAAAGGAAAGGCTGACCAGCACCTTTGGAGGACTCTGTCTGCTGCTATCCTTCTTTCCTTGCAGAGAGGAAATTCACTTGACACTTGCCATAACTGCAGCTACAAATCTGCTTCATAAATGTGTTGTCACTCGACAGGGCTTTTTAAAAAAGTAGCAGGAACCAATTTGCTGTGTTTAAGTTTGACAGACTTTTGTGGTCAATATGTTCTTATGGGAGCTGATGTTTCCAGGATGTTGTTACTGGAATGCTCCAGCTGTGCTTTTAACTCTTAGAGGATTGGAATGTCTTTACTTTGCTGCTCCTCACCCAGCAGCTTTCACATGTGATGTCATAGCCAAGGTGCTGGAGAGCCCTCTGGCTTAAAGGTGCAGCAGAGCTCTTAAGCTTGGTGCTGAAGTGCTGCATTGGGTCAAGATAATGTCTAATAACCCCTTGTGGAATCGTATTTTAGCTGCCCAAAGTTTCTCAGACAATAAATAGCAATTCAAGAAAGTGAAGATTTCAATTCAACATCTGCCTTTTAACAAGTTTAGCAGGTTGCTATGCACAAATGTGTCTGGGCATCCTGCAAATACCACAGGTTGGGGGTTCAAACCCCAATAAATACCATACTGTACCATAAATGAACTCCTCACACAGTTTATTTTTCTTTTTCCTAGAAGCTGTAGTCATCCAATTGTCCAACAGACCTTGGATCTCACTGAGTTTTCAGCTCGCTGAACCAAAAGTACTGGCGTTTCTTTGTGCAAAAATGAATGTAATACTTTCTGCCCATTCTTGCTACCTGGGATGGAACCTTGGGAAGAGCAGGTTCCAGTTGAAACACATTTCTCTAAGGGAATGTGCTTGGTCTTGTTTTTGCTAAGTTTCAAGTCATTACAGATATACCAAAACTGAATGATTCCTCACCAAACCAAGACATTCTTATCATTTAATTGTATCTTGAATTCTTCCTTAGAAACCTGAGGCAGGAATTTAAAAATTAAAGGAAAAGTCATAGAAGGGCTTGTAATTTAAAGCAAAGCCAAGCACTCTCTTGTATTAGCATCTTGTAATGTTCCTTCCCCTTAAACAACACCAGTGTTCTAGAATTATTTTTCCCATTCTCAAGTTAGCAAAAAAAAACCTTGTTAGGAGGGATATTCATTTAGGGTTTGTCGACAGATCATATATTTAAAAAGTGAGCTTGAATTTAATTATAGAGTGAATTCTGAAATTGATTAATTAAATTGAATTAAACTGTGAACAGTTCTGTGAATACTGTTAAACACACCTTTGTG
Organism: Urocynchramus pylzowi; assembly: GCA_013397555.1. NCBI lineage: Eukaryota > Metazoa > Chordata > Aves > Passeriformes > Fringillidae > Urocynchramus > Urocynchramus pylzowi. Next base: position 436,783 of record VZRH01003317.1, on the reverse strand, counting down.
GCTGCCACTACTTAATCCCTTTGGAATAGAAAAAGCATCTGTGTGAGATTTTAATTTAGTTTAACTAATCCATTTTAAAGAAAAATAATAATTAACTTTCCTGGGTGTCGTCATTTGTACATTTTTCCTTCCTTGTTGTTTACTGTCTTCACTTGAGGCATACACCCCTGTTGTGGGACAGCTCTTGTGCTGTTCAGATCAAGTCCCTTCCAACAGGAGAAAGGCTATTCTGCAGTTACATAGAAACATTGCAAAATGTGAACATTGCTGGATTTTTTTTTTTTGCATTTTTTTTTGCAATGTGAACATTGCTGGATTTTTTTTTTTTAAGTGCAAAGCTTAACATTGAGAGCCATTCTATCTGCCTGTTGTTGCATTCAGTATGAGGAAGAGTGGCAAATTCCCTGAGAAGCCCGTGAAAAATGGAGGTTAAGCTCTCAAGACCACTTCAGCCTTGCCAAAATGAGTTTCAATAATCTGTGAGACATCACAGAAGAATGGAAGGGAGTTTTTATTTAAAGTCTTACTTTAAATAAAAACATACTCTGGCAATGCTACATGAAATGAAAACTGACATGTGTGACCATCATATTGACATGTTCATAACACCCTTAACAGACTGCAAATATCCATGCAGACTCAGAGCCAAAAGCTGGAGCAGACAACCAGATGTGGAGCAGACAGTGGCTGAGTCTGCTCACCCAGCAGGGATGGGGAGAAGCTTCTTTGTTGGGGCTACAATCCATCAGTTCCTCTCTGGACAACCCCAGCAACAGAGACAGCAGCATCCCTTCTCCTTGTGGGATGTTTTGGGGGAGAGGCTTTCTTCTGTTGAAAAACTGATGGAAAGCCCACTAGGGAGAGTGTTGTAGCAGGAGCACAAGGAATTTTAGGATGGGGAGTGGTGCTACAAAATATCAATTCTTTGCAATTATTCAATGTCACTCAAACATGTGAAGCTGAGTTTGTGTTTACTGGAGGCAAGTGTTCCAGCACATTCCTTGATCATATGTCTGTACCTCAGGGAACTGGGCTTCTACTGAGATTTTGCATTACACCAATTTAGTATAGACTTCTATTCGAACCACTTCTGACTTGTTTTAATTAGTGACTATTTGTGCAATAAATTTCCTTGCTAAGTTAATGCCAGGAAGCAACAGTTTGTCCAGTCCTGAGCAGCTTCAAATCTGATCCGTATGTACATATATATATATATATATACACATATATATATGCAATATCTGCATGCAGATGCCAAGACACAGCTCCGGACAAGCACAGGAATAATAGACATGATATAGACATGATTACTTGCAAACACACTGTAAGCAAGCACGCGTAAACCTCAGAGAAGGGGGATTTTTTTAATCTGTATTACAAAGGTTCCATTCTGCACAATGTTTTCTGAAAGTAGTGGGAAATGTAAATGTTGGGAAATCAGTGCAGCCATGCAGATCACCAGGTATCCATGACCCACAATGAATGTGCCATTAGTATTGGCCACACTTGTTCACTCTGAGTAATGATGAAATGATACAAGAAATATTTCAATTACCCAGTTACAGTGAAATAGAAGCTAATGTCAAAACAAAGGGATTGACAAGAATGTAGGGGTACAGCCAGCTTAATTTTTGGGCAGCTAATAGTGAGTAAGGCAGTCATTTAGCTCTGCAAACAATGTACAGCCCAAACCAAAGTTCTGGGGAAGCTGGACCATCGGCCAAGGAGCCAGACTCCTCCGCCTACCCCCTTCCTTGAGGCCCACAGTTCTGTCAAGACAGTTTATACAATAGTTGAACAGTGGAAGGTCACTGACTTTCTTTGTAAATCACCTGAGAGGAAATAGGATGGGTTTGGAAAGTAAAGGGAATGCAAACAAGCCAGGGAGAAAAAAACAAAAGAACTCAGAATGATGACTCTGAGGGAAAAGGGAATATTCTGAGTAACAACAATTTTGTGATTGTCAAGAGAATTGTAAATAGTTTTCTGTAAATATTAGTAAACACTGAAATAAGGCTTCAGTCCTGAAGCACACAGTGCACATATGAACATACTGTGTTTAATGAATCAGAAATACCTATCTTGACACACACTTAAAGAGGAGGAAATTTGACCCAAACAATAAAAACTAAGTTGAAAAATGGCAAAGTGAAATATGAATTGAAGAGTCACTCCTGAGCCACTGAAGAGTGGTAGAGGGGTGTGACTCATGGGTTTAGGGAAATGAGTGACATTCCAGTTCTGCTCCACAAAGCTGTACCACTCCCCCCAGCTCCCTGCTGAATGAGGTATGTGCTCTCTTCATCTCACTGTCTCACCCTTCTCATCTGCTTATACTGAAAACTCTTTCAAGAATGTATCCTTCCATGTAGTTTATATTAACCTCTTCCGTAACTTCATTTAGCTGCTGCTTGGAATAATTTGGTTTTGATTACTCTGAAAATTGCATGAGAACAGAAAATATCCCAATAGAAACAGGAGAGAGCTTTTTGGGCCAGAGCTGCTGCTGTGTTTTGACCTTTTACCAAGCACAGAAGCACTTTGCTTTGTCTCAGACCAAAAGCCACCTTGCCCACATTAATGCATGCTGCCAATGTAAAATGGGATTTATTTGCCCCACATGCAGCAAGCTGAATCAAGAGTCACCACAGGGACAGTGATGCTAAAACATTTAATTGTAAACATAACATTGTTCTATAGTGGATCTCCACACTGACAGCCTCGATTGGAGCTGACCTGGAGCACAGGGAGCTACCACACATCCTGCGTCTCCCTCCCCACCATGGGTGACACATCCCTAATTATCTGGGACCAAAGAGCAAGTGCTGGCTCTTTGGAGGAGTTGGGTTTTGCTGCTCAGCCACTTCCAGAGCCACCTCATCACCCCCAGGAAATGCTGTCATGGGTAAATTACCCCCACCAGAAGCTGAAGTTTGATTCCTGGTAATTCATGGGTGAATATGAAGTTGCCCCAGCCCTGCAGACAGCATGGGACTGAGGTCCAGACAAGGTCCAGACACGGGGAGCAAAAATCAATCTTTTAGAAAACTGCAGGCTTTCTTCTTGCTGTGAAATCACAGGCTCAGCCCAGCTCTGCAGGAACCCAATGTAATGGAGGTATTTTCTTGCACTGTATCATAAAGGGACAGCTGAGGGTGCACACTTAGTAGTGATGTCCTGCTGTACTGTGGTGCACTCTGCTCTCTGCCTAATGGCTCTTGGACTTGATCATGGCTTGAAGGGTTATGGAAGAACATGTTAATGAGGAAATGCTGCTCTCATATTATTCTGCTGATGGAGGTGAGGGTTGATTTTTAAAGTTAAAATGAGTTGCTCACCTCACGATTCTGAAAGGGAGTTGGATGACAGATAACACAGTTCTCCTCTCTGCACCCAAGTTGTCTTATCTACATCATTTGTGTTTTAAAAAACCTGACCCCAGGCTCTACTGTGCTATTTACACTTACTTTGCAAAAGACAAAAATAGACACAAGAGCTATTTCTGCCTTTCACAAAGCAATTCTAGTATTTCTTAGCTTGAATCCTGAGACACATTCCCTTCTCTCCCTCCCTGCTCCCTCTCTCTGCACAGGATCCACACCATTAGCTCTGTGGTTTGAAACTGCATTTTTTTCTTCCTCTCAGATTATTCTTATCCATTGTACAAAAAAATCCCTTTAACTGCTCCCCAGTCTTTCAGGCTCATCTCAGAGGACATATTTGCATAAATATCACTGTGGTGGCACAGGAATCCTTTCAAAGGAATTGGATTGCAGAAGCCAGGTGCTTAGTTTCAAAATTTAAAAAAGATTTTGCATTTCCATGCAAATATGCCAACTATATAATTCACAAAGCGTCATTTTCAATATAGCACACAGTTAAGAAAATCTGCCTTTATAATTCTTTTCCACCCTTTGTATTACAGCATGCTGTATTAAATTGATTAAAAATTAAAATACAGAGGCATGTGCCTTTGCATATGTATGGTTGCATGGTCTGCTCTAATATTCTTTCAAGTGAGTATAATACCACTTTTCAAAAAATTGCAACTAAGATCTAAAATGTCAAGCATTGAACATAAAAATTTTGTTAAACATTTTGACAACTGTATCAAGAAAAATAATAAAAATAAAATCAACTCAGACCTATAAATTTGTAAGAAATACACATTTCTGCTTTGCAAAATAAAAAATGTATTCTCCCCTTCTTCTGTTTTGTATCCTACTTTATACTATATCCTATAGTTTCTCCACAATTTATAAGTGATAAAAGGTACTGTCTGCATTGCCCATAATACATTATATCATCATCTATTTTCCAAGAGGGAATATTCTAACACCTTCTTGGGTCATCTTTTTCTGAGCAGAACGTAATAAAGATTATGAGATGAGCTGTTTTCATTGCAGATTAAAGTCAGGTTGGGCAGTAGAGGAGATCAGAATGCCCCTTCTTTTTTTCCTGCTAAGACCTCCCTTGGGACACCCCCTTCAAAAAAAAAACGCCAGAAAAACGAAAACTAAGTTATTTATAGCACTTTTTAAACAAAAATTCTTGTTATGACGTGACAATATCCAAACTTATGTCCATTTTAAAAATGCAAAACTGAAATAAAACATCTGCTTTGACTTAATGCCACTGAATTTTGGCATTTGAAAATATAAAGATTTTGACTTTTGAATTCACATGTTTTTAAGAAAAACAGGCTCCTCCTCTTTCTCCCTCCACCTTGAAAACTCAAATCTGGAAAATATTTGAAGCAGCGTGCAAACATTCTGTTTTCCTCCGCTTCCCTCCCAACCTCACTTTCCTGCTGTTTTCTAACAATTTCCAGTTGTAGGGAAGATGTGCTGGTTAAACAGAATGGAAAAAAGTCATTATATACAATAAAGGCCAAAGAACATACAGGTGTTTGCACTTGTGTGTCTGTGAGAAAGATCTTCTCTTCATGTGTCCTCGAGAGAGATAGACTTTGAAATAAAATGCCTCAAGTCATGTATTCATCTCTCTTGTGTGTCGTGGTCCAAATGCATCACTGGGATGATTCTCTTGATGCTCAGAGCTGCACTGAGGAAGCATTTCTGCTGTCTGAGGGGAACCTGTGGTGTGGTAACTATATCTGTGAAATAGGAACCATCCACTTTAAATAGGAATAGCAATACTTCCCTTCCTTTCTACAGTGCTTTGAGATTCATGGAGGAAACAGAGCTGAAGAATAAGATTGCATTACATATTTGCTTTGCAATTACTGATGTCCACAGTACAGAGGTTTTTAGCACACACAGTAAAGTGCAAAGAAAGAATGAGTGATAAAATATGGGGTTTTTTCTAAGTAAGGCTGTTTCTGAAGAATTGCCATAGCTGCTCTTCATATGTGCCTTGTTAACCTATTGCCCTGCTCTGAAAATGAGATGACTCCATTTGAAATTCTGTTGGTTTGGGATGACTCAAAGTCCCCAGGAACAAGCAATGGTCACCTGGAAAGTAACTGAGGCTTGAAATGTTTCACTTTCTCTCTCCTGGCTTAAGCATGTTCACCTAGTATTTTTTGCTTTCCTTGAAAGAAAACACTCCTAGTATTTTTTGCTTTCCTTGAAAGAAACACTCCTAAAACTGCTGTTTTGTGTTTTGGGTACAAAGGTGTCAGCAGCCAGATCAGATCAGTCAGATCTTTCTTACACCACTGAATTACCTAGGCAGAGGTCATGGGGGATGATAAGAGCCAGAGCTGCTGCTCTTCATGACATGTCTGCTTCTGAAATGGTCTGACAGAACTTCTAAAATAAGAGTCTGGTCAAAAAGCATGACCAGAGTACAGTAAAAGGTAACTTTTCCATGATCATCTCATTCCATAAATGACTAAATACAGGTTTCTGAGTAATTGCTTGTAATTTTTCATTATTCTCTGGTTGTCTTCTTACTCTCTCTAGACCAAGTTTCCTCTTGCCAGTTTCCTATGCTGGTATCAGAGCTCAGAAGGCGTGTTTTGTGCTGGATCTGGAAAGACACCCCATCATCTCTAGAGAAGCCTGTTTTGGGTAACACTATAATTTGGAGGATTGGTAGGTCCATGGGGGTCACTGTGCCATCTGCAGTACTTGAAGGAAATTCCTGCCATGTGTCTTTTGGCCAAAGGAACTGACAGTGCCTTCTTGCAGGAGAGAGATCACTCTTGTTAGGAGCAGAAAAGTAAAAATAAAATGTTCTGCACTAATTAATTCCTACATCACAAAGAGCTGGAAGGGTGAGTTTCTTACTTAGCTTCCTGTTCAATACCACAGGGTCTTCATACTATGTATAACTCGTTTCAGAACAGCAGAGTGCCACGTGTCCCTCTTTGGAGGAGCATTTTAGCAGTAATACTCTTGGGCTCTTTGTTAGTCTTAAACTATTTGCGGGTAAATTCATTGCATATTTTGCTTTGAATGCAAAATTATTCCTCTGCGTATCTGTTAGTACTGATCTTTTCTTGACTAAGCTGGCAGGGCCAAGGGAGGATGAGCAGAGTTAGCAGAGACTGTAACTTTCCTTCCTCAAGAGGGATTGTTCTTTTTCTGTTACAGCTGAGATAATCTGGATGACTATTCCAGCCTGTGCTAGCAACCAACAGGCACAGATGGACAATCCGGTACCTAGAGACTGGTGGACTGCAGAGGGGAATTAATCTCATTTTGTTTCTTTTTCATGGTTCCACAAGGCTTGTAGAGAGGAAAATACGTGGCATGGCTTGCTGTGATAGCCTAAGCTCTTTCCCTGTAGGTTCTATTTGTTGGCTCTACTGTTGTGTTAACCTCATGGTTCGTTTCAGCTGGAGTGTTTGGAAGTTAATTGGTTTTTATTCAAAGCAATTTTATTGTGCTGTAACAACCATTCATAAGCTGTCTAAGATGGATTGGTATATTCACAGATATTCTGTTCCAGAGAAGTTTGTAGTTTACAGTTCAATTCAATGAGTCAAGCTTCAATCCACTACTGCACAAGTCTTCATAACAGTATGGACTGCAAAAGCCCCACAAGGAAAACATCCACCTAATCTAATGGCAGCTGAATACATAATACTGTGGGAATGGCCAGTTTCTCTGCAAATCAGTGGCAGGCAGTAGTGATTTTCACTGGCTGTAACTTTCCTTTAAAAGTTAAAATGCTGCCTGTCAAAAGTGTCAATCTAGGTTGCCATTTAATGTTCTGAAATATAATTATTTTCCCAAAAAAGGCAATTCACATCTAACCATATTTCAACCCCTGTCCACTGAAGTCAATGGCATTCCAGAGAGAGGGACTACGGTTAGGATTTTGCCCACAATCATCTGCCTTAAAAGATCTACCTACAATGAACTACCTTAAAATGTCACTTGCTGCTGGTGACAGTCAGTAAAGGCTGCCACTGAACTAGCTCTATATTAAATTTGACTTGCTACAGTAGACAAGGACAAATTATTCCGGAAAGAGTGGCTGAAACATGCTCCTGGGGTTTTTATGGTTGCATGGTGTAATCCAGCCCTCGGCAAATCTGTTGCCCCACCAGTACTTTTCCAGTTGGCAATTCTTATATAGATTTGTTCCAGCTCCAAACAGAGATGAACTAAGGCTGGAAAGAGTATATTGCACATATATCTCTAAACCTGAAAAGGTAATTGTGCTGGATAAATAGCCTGATGTAGAAAAAGTTACAATGTTTTTCTGTAATGATCTAGGTGATGGTGAATGCAGTAGAACTGCTCTGTAGAAATTAAATTTTTTAAGGCCCATTATAATTGACAGAAATTGGGGAAAAAAAATCCCTTTCTAATTTTAGATTGCAAAATATGGAATTAGACATTTAACCCCTCCAAAATTTTGCTGCAGACAGATACATTTGTAGAAATGCAGACAGGTGCATGGAATGGGGGCCATGGCATATGTCTTCAATTAACCAACAATTGTGCATGCCAATCTTTACAGCATTTGAGTGTCTGCTTTGCAAGAGCCAGAAGCAGGTATTGAGGGTGTAAAGAGCCTGTACTTACTATTCATACGGCTTTCTAAGGTTGAGGGCTTGGAAATCTTGTAAAGCCAAGGCTTGGAATCTCAGGTATGCCTCTTTGTGCCTCTGAAGCGTTTTAAAATACCAGCTCCCAAGCTGTGCAAGCAGCTGGGTTTTTCTTAGATTCCCTCATTATTAATCAAACTTCATGTGTGTATTAATTAAAATTTGTGAACTGACTAATCAAATATTCTCGCTATTTTTTGAAAAATAAAAATAAAACTTCATGGTGTAATTTCAGATACTTTTAAATACTTTTTTAAGGCTTGTAGTAAGCAGCTGCTGCTTGTTTGTAGCATTGTTGTTGAAATGAAAAGACTAAAAACTGAATTGTCATTAAAATAAAGTCAAGGTAATCAACATGTTAAACTGTTGAATACCTTTCAATATACCAACTTTTAAGCTGTGGAATACCAATCTAGCAAACATGCATGAGTTTGCTTTATTCTCATTATTCTCTGTGTGTCTATGCCAAAATAGAACTGCTCCTTCTGGTAAAGTTAGGCAGTCCTATAGGGGCTTGTAGGAGTCTGTAAGACCAGTGTCTTAAATTTGAGGTGTTTTGTTTCATTGCAGTGACAGCTAAGTGGATAAATTGTAAGAACTTGGATAATTTGCTTGGCTGATAAGCAAAACCCTAGATATTTCACAGTCCTTTATTACTAATAGTTACTATAAGTTTTGAGAGAGGTGGATGGTCTAAGAAGCATGAAGATTTGCAGCTGGTGGTGGGACCTTGGGATGGAAACAGCAGTAGCTACAGCTATGCTAGAAATGTTTTTAGAAATATTCAGGTGTTTATTAACATTTCCTAAATTCCTGATACTGGAGTGTATCTGTTGTATTAACAAGATATTGATCCTGAATCTGTGATCACGGGTTAACCCTGGCCATTAGTCACTCTACCAACCAAACCATTTTAATACTGATTTGGTTTAAACTGTGGGAGTTGAGTAGTTCATGTGATGTGATGCATTTGTTCCTGATCAACAAATGGCATGATATAAAAAAGTAAGATTTTTGATCCTTTACAGTGTGTAATACTTGTCATATAAAGTTTAAATTAATTGTATTTCTTAATTCTTAAAGAATTATAATTCTTAAATTTATTATCAAAGCCCAATCACTCCCACATAAAAGAAGATACCTAAATGAACTTTCTCCATGTATGGCTCCATTTTCTATTTTGCACAAGTGAAAAGTGTTCAGCAATGAACAGATCAGCAGATGACCAAAAGAAGGAACAAAACAACCATGGTAGGTTTTCTCAGGAATAAAAACAAAAATTCTCACAGATTACTACTAAGATTTCACAAGTGAACATTGATTAAAAATATCTGTGCACTTATTCCTTCAGGCCCCTTTGAACTCATTATTGGTGCTTTCATGAATACATAGCATACCAGAGAATAAAATCTCTTTTGAGAGCAATTCTCTCTCAGAGTTTCATGAATGTTAGCGATTAAGATCTTTGCTGTTCCTGTGTTAATCTAAAAAAATTTTGCATCAGCAATACTTGAATAGAACCAAAACAGGAAATTAATAAAACCTCATGAAAATCTTTTCAGGGTATGTTACTTAAGCTGTGAATCAGATGAGGAACTTGTCTAAACAGATTAATTTCAACAGTACATAGCTTGTACAAAGTCATAATGATGTACACATACCTTACCCCAGCCAAAGTACTTTTGTTCTTTGAAAAGCTCTATTAGAGGTAAAAATCTGTAGAGACAAGTTGGTGAGCAGCCCCTGAGCCCCCAGGATACTGCATACAGCCTGAGTGCTGTTACCAAAGTTTGGGTGCCACATGTGGCCACACTGGCTGGAGAAAGGCATAGCCCCTCCTCAAAACATCCCAGCTGAAAGGAGAGAAATAAAAATTGCTGCCTTTTTTTTCTTTTTTTTTTTCTTTTTTTTTTTTTTAATGGAGATTTGGATGATTCAAACTTCAGACATTTGAAGAAAATAAAAATGTTTGAATGCCTCATGAATGAGTCACAATGCAATTTTAGATCAGTCTTTTGGCATGACAAAGTATCCATTGTAGAGAAAGGATTTCCTGATCTCAAAAATGCTACTGAATCATTGGCTTATAAGAACAAACTATTTTTTTTGCAAAATCTCTGCCATTAAAAAATATCTTTTTAAGCTTTCCATTTGAGACACAAGTTGGGGGTTTTTTTGTCAAACATTCTCAATAGCATTTACTTTGCATTATCACTGTTGTAAATTCCTGTTGTCAGACTGCTTGGAAAGGAGAAAGAAGCAGCAACTAATGCAGAGGGCAGGCAGAAAGATCTGGAATTTGCTACCTGGGGACCATTACTCTAACTTTCTTGAGTTTCTGACTTAAAACAGCCTGTATTTCTTTTCCACTAATCTTATTTTTTGATGATCTTGCCTGGCTTTAAAAAAAATGAAATAAATGTAGAATGCTTAACTATGAACAAATTAAATGAGAATGTAGTGAAAGAAAACAAAGGTCATAAAAGAAAACAATAATAAACAAGTAAACAGAACAAAATTTCTTGAAATCCTGTTTGTTTATTTTCAAACAAATTGAAAAACATCAGAGGTCTTGATTTCCTTCTAAAATTGCCAAGAGGTTGCACAGTGTGTCATGCATCAATTTTGCACTCTATTTTTCCACTTAAAACATATATGTTTGCAATGCATGTATGCATTTTAATTTGAATATTCAGAAGTTCAGTATGTTCAAAACATTAGCACTGGATAGTTTAAAACATGTAGTGTTTCTTGTCTGTTATTCATTCTCAAGCTAGGATATGGGGAAAAAAATTAAGTGATTCTACCACTCTGAGAAATACTGTCAATATTTTTGCTTCATAACAGGCAGTCCAGTCCTCTGACAAGATAGGTTTTCTGGGTTTTATTCATACATTTATGCTACTTAATTGCATTTTTTGCATTTTGTCTTTACACATTTTACATCAAATAATGACTTATGGTGATGTAAGAAATCAGTCTTGTGTAGTCAAGACCTGGACTTCAGTGAAATCTGAGTTGCAAGTGCATTCACAATTGTCAACAGAAATTTGCCACCTCATTTCAAGAGCTGAGATGGCTGAACATTGCTTCCTGAGTAAGAAAATACTGAGCAGTATGTGAACCTTAACAGCTCTTCACAGAACTCTACTTGCTACCTGAGTACGTGCTGTATCTAAGTGTTTCCTAGTTTGGCCTAATTTCCAGATTCTAGACTATGGGAGAAATAGTTTTGAGTGCTCCATGGATCATTGCATATTTTTGGTTCAGTGACTACCTTCATATATTACCTTTTCGAATATATAGGAGACAGCAATCAAGTCAAGATTTGTTTATTTTTAGCTTACACTTTTAGTTGTAAAAGTCACTCACACTTTTAGTTGTTCCACAAGCACAGAAATTTTAATAAGGCAAATGTTGTTATTTCATGCAAAATTAATTGTTGAGGCAAGAAAGAAGGATAGGAATGTTTGCTTCTGACACAGATTCAGTATATATTACATTCATCCATGAAAAGATTTCAAGTATGATGTTATCTTTCTTTCCTACATCAAAGAAAGAATATTCAAGGCAAAGCCATGACATGTAAAGTTTTCTTTAAATCAATGGAAACATGATATAAAAGCATTTAATATTTTCCTCCCCAAATAACTATAATTCTGATTGTCTTAAGGGTAAAATGACCTATAGCAATTTTTCAGAAAAGGAAAAGAATGTGGCTTTTATCTTACTGTGGCTCAGTAATAGTCTAAACTTAAAACAACCTTGTATTTGCCTAATTTTGTCCCAATAGTACTGGTACACATGGACTGGCTCATGGGTGCTGCTGGACAGATTGCTGGCACTGAGCACATCCCAGCCTCAGGAAGGTTTGCTTGAGGACCTGATCTCAGTCTGGATCTTCTTTGGCTACAAGGCCATGATCTCACTCGTATATCAAGGTGAGAGCAATTAAACTGATGTCAGCAACAAATAATTCCAGCCCCAGGAAGAACAGGTATGTGGAATGCCAGGCATATGTTGTGGACCCTATGCAGAATCTCTGAACCATGAGAGTTGCTTGTTCACCACCCTGCCTGCTCCCTTAGCAAGGAACTGAAGTCACCAAACAAAAGAATATTTTTGGACAGAGCCAGAAAAGTCTTCAGAAAAGTTGTCATGTCTACTCCCAAGTGACAAGAAACAGGACAAGAAGAAACACTCTCAAGTTGAACTAGGGCAAGTTTAGATTGAATATTGGGAAAAAATTCTTCACCAAAAGGGTAGTGAGGCATTGGAAAAGGCTACCCAGGGGAGAAGATGAGTAACCATCCCTGGAGTTATTTAAATGACATGTAGATGTTGCACCTAGGGACATGGTTTAGTGATGGACTTGGCACTGCTGGGTTAAGGGTTGGACTTGATGGTCTTAAAGATCTTTTCCAACCGTAACAATTCTATGATTCTATGTCCACCCTCAGCAGATGCTAGCAGCTCTGCCCCAGTTGGGAGGTTTTCCATGTAGTCTATCACATCTGGCAACCCTTTCACTTCTAACTGACTTGAGAAAGATCTGCTTAAAGTCCTCAATTTTTTCTGTGGTTCTCATACTCTAGCATTTTATCACACACTTATCAGTAGGGAAGCTTGATCACAGGCAATTTGTTTCAGCTGTGTGTGGATGGATGGATTCTGGGGAAACAAGGCAGGCAGCTAATGAAGATTTGAGAGAAGTTTCCAGTTCTTCAGTGTGCAGCTATGAGACTCTCCTTAGCTGTGGAGACACTGGTGTAAAATATGATGTAGTTGTAGGTTTTCTGCATTTCTGAGGTGAAATGCCAAGTTGAAGGATACCCTGTTTGAACAGCTTAAGGAGCAGACAAGAGGGAGCCTGTGGGTTTGTGGCTGCTGCCCCACAGGGCACCACAGAGACTTGACAGCTCACATACCCCTCTCTTTGCTGAGCAGCCCTGCACACACCCCGAGCCTGCTCCAGCAGTGTATGGGTTAATGCCTGTTGTTCAGGTGTAGCATTAACCAACAACCTGCACCGAGTTTTGTGCCTGTGGAAGTCAGAACAACAGAATTGACTGCAGGGCAAATGCAAGGGACAGCTTGTGTTTCCTGGCAGTATTTATGTTGGCAATGCTTTTGGAAGCCAGCATGTTTCAGCCAGTGTTTACCCTTCTGCATATAAAAGAAATAGACACTAGATTTGTTTTCAATGAAGAGGGAATATGATATTTCAAGCTCTGTTTTTTTAAGCAGCATTTTCCTTGTTTATTTTTTCTTTCCCATTTGTTTTATCCATATTCCTTTACTGCATTTTTCCTGAACTTTTCTTTCCCATATTCTTTTCCACTGCATACTTTCACTAAAGCTTCACTTACTTTTGAGGAGCATTTTAGTTTGCTCTTTTTACCTTGGTCATAGTATCTTGCTGTTGTCAATCCTTATAATTTTTTCACCAAATAAGTTATATCTTTTGTTCACATAATGACTATCTGCCTCTAGTTTATTTAATTGTACATAATTAGATAACTATGGAATTGAATAGAGGGATATTGGAAATAAGAGTGAAGTGTTACAATGTGAAATTAATGGGGTTTTATGCACATTTCTTTTTCTTACTAATTCTTATTTACAGCTATATGTTATTCTAACCACAAAACTGTGGTCATCATTTCTTTTTAGGCTGATTGATAAATCCTGAAGGAGCAGTAAAAAGGTTACTGGGGCTGTTGTCAGTTGGTATTTCAAATTCATAAATGCAATGAAAACAACAATGAAACAATTACTCCATTTTTAACTTTTTTACCCTTTTATTGATAACAGAAGGCACCTGAAATACACAGGCCATTTGGAGTACCTGAAATACTTGATTTTATGATGCTGACAAACCTGAAGCTGACATTCATGTTTGTCATTGGGGTCCAAGCTCATTCCTTTCTAAACAGCAATATTACCCTGCTATGTTCAGACTGGCTCCTGAGATAGATCTATGAGCACCTTCCACCCTTTAAAAGCACAGTTTCCCTCCTGTTCCAAGCTCACATCTCTAACCAGCATATATTGGACTATTTCAGTGATGATAAAACAGAAATGCTGCTAATGAACATGCTGCAATGAATGCTTGTAATTCCATAGTAATTATTGCAAAATAATAGGCTTCTAGGCCTTCCAGTTTTTCCTATGATATGGGCTCTATTCTATGTCCCTTGGGGTTTCATTAATCAAGACATTCAGTGCTGTATATTATAGAAGCCACTCAAAGACTTGTTTTTTCCATACAAGAGAAAATATACTTTCAGTGTGTTGTCATTTGAACAAACAATTTTAAATTATTTATAGCCAAGTTCTTCAGAATTACTAATAAATTTTATATAAGATGCTATGGAAAACAAACATACAGGAGACCTTATTGAACCATGTTATTACTGTTTTTCTGTAAAATGGCTAAAAACCCCAAACAGCATTAGGAAGGCATAAAATTCTGAATTTTGCAGGTGTCCTGTTCACCACTGAGCTGTATCACAGGGGTAAGTTTTCAGGGGTGCCAAGTGGGCTTTCACCTTCTCACCAGGCCTGGTGGGTACAGCACTGTGTCCTCATGAACCATTCATGGGGATGGTTCCTTGATCCAGCTTTTTTCTCCCACATCAGCTGGGTTAGTCCCAAGTGATGCTCATTGGTTTGGTAATCTTTCTTCACAAGTATTTTCTTTCTCTTTACTGTTATTCACCAGTGTTATGACAGAAAAAGACCTGGTGTTGTCTGAACATCCCCTGTTCTTTGTGTGTCAGAAAGTTTATGAGCACTGGTGAGTCAGGGGAATGATTGTTTTAGTATTGGCACAATCACTGCAGTTTATTTTGGAAATAAATTGCTGGGAAGAAAGCTGTAAGGAAAACGTTTGCTGATGCTGCACATAGCTCCTAAAGAACCTGACCTTGTAGTTCCTGCAAAACCTGACCTTTCCCTATGTTATATATCACTCCAATAAAGTCAGCTTGCATTATCTGGTGGCAAATGCCAAACTCAAGAAATCATACATAAAAGGCAAATAAATTTGGGAGGTTGCTCTAGTCTCTGTCAGAGGCCTGCACAATATTTCCCATGAAGCAGACACTTCATAGAAGACTGAAGTGCATGCCTTGTTCCAAGAGCTCTGTCAAACTACCACTAACCATGGCATGAAGACTGCCTGGGCAGCCCTGGGGTCTGCACTGTTCACCCTGACAGGGAAGCAAAACATTGGACAGAGAAAGGGGAATGGTAGATGAAGCCACATGGAAGTTTTAAAAGCAAATTACTGAGCAATGTGGGGTGAGCTAAAGTACTGATTAATGCCTCAGAATGAAATACTTCTAAGTATTGCAACTTTTTCTTGACCTTGAGGGAGCACAGAATGCTCTTAAGCCTGATTTCAGCCTTTATTAACCAAGGGAAAAGAAACTGTATTCCTTGGACTGTATCCTTTGCTGTGATGTACTTAGGCTAAATTATGCATCAAGTTTACAATGAGTATTTTGACAGTCCAAACAGATACATTAGTCATTCTGCATTAACTCAGTTTCTAGGGGAGTGGGAAAGGGCACTATCTATTCTTATTGTATTAGAAAATATGCCTACACAGAGTTCACATGATACAAGAAGAATAATGAACTTCCTTTTCCAAGGCACTGTTTCAAAACACGGAATGGATTTGATGTAGAAAAATCACTGCGAGATTTGCAAAGATATGATCCAGGTGAGTCACCTGAAACTTTGCATTATTAAATCCACGATGCAGAGACTTACTCCTCTGAATGTTTGTCTCCAGATTATATGGTGATCTTTACTTTAGCCAAATACATTTACTAAACTTGAGAAAAGGGATTTTTGAACTAATTCCCACAGTCACCTATAAGGATCTCATATCATGGCACAGAGCATGAGGTTCTGTGTTGCCCTGATGTGTTGGCTCAGTTCCCAGGCTGTTGTAGAGGATCCATGACCATCTACTGAGTGCAAAATGGAGAGATTTTACAACCATGTGAGTACCCTGGGCAATCTGTCACCACAATCAAGGGATATGACTAAGGTGGGATTTAGTGATACCCAGCAAGGATGGATTTTGCCTTGGACTTGTTCATGTTTGCCCTTGTAACAGTTCACAGGAAAGACTCTGGCACTGTCTTAAATAAATCAGAGTAGACTCCAAATAGCTGCAAAGTTGCCTATTAAAGATATTTATGCTTATGATCCCAGGCAGCCAATGTAGCTGCAATGCTGCTAACCTCAGATTTGCAGTAGAATTGTAATGCAGATGACTTCATCTGGAGCACCACATCAGGTGTATCCTCACTGAAGTGATAAAAACACTGCACTATAGAATGTGACTTTATGAATGCATATTTTAAATATGCTGTCTCTGCGTGGTGGTGTGCTGCTGAGGGAGTCACTGTCATGCTGCTTTACTCTAAAAGTAAAGCAAAGCCACAGGTATCTGAAACAGACTTGAGTTGTAAGATTGAGCTAATACCAAAATAGCTCATGTTTACAAAAAACAAACTTGTTTTTTTTTCTTTCTCTGCCTGAAATGAAACCTAGAAACCTGTTGCATGCTTCAGCTCACAGCACTCTAGTTAAACTGTCACTGTGAAGCATATTTTCCAGATCTGAGAACATACAGGGATCTGTAAAACATACAATAGGATGACTATATAACTGTGGTGTGTTTCCTCACAGAATATGGCTGTTCATCTTTATCAGCCATGTTGCTAAAGACCTTATTTACACTTGTCCAATTTGAAAAAGAAAAGCCCCTAACTCAAGAACTTGTTCTGATGACCCTTTACAAAACCCAGGTAAGAAAGACTGACATTTAAATTATCCATGAGCTTAGACAGATTGGGCTGCACAATTCTGTGTTTCATTTGACTTCTTTAGGGACCATGTTGCAGTTTGGAGCTTTGAACATGGTCAGGATTTTGCACTGGAATGGATTCACCAGGGTACAGAACCAGCTTTAGTAATGCATTTTCTATCCACCAATCAGAGCTAAATATTCTAAAATCCTACTGATATTAGTGAACTCTCTGAAATATTTTGCCATTTTGTGATAATCAGCAGCAAATCTAAGCCTGCCTTCTTTAGTCATTACACATACACTGCACTCCCATAGTATTTCCCAGAGGCTGCAGTCCAGCCTTCACCTGGTGCCTGGGGATGCAGTTCTTTGTGTGACATCCACTGAGGCTGGACCCCAATGGGCAGATGCCTTAAGGTTTTATAAAATTACTGAACAGATGAACCAACACAAAAACCAATTAATTACTGCCTTTTTCCTCAATTCTAATACAGCATTCTGTGCATATCTAATAATAATAAACCATAAACAAGAACAGTGTTACCTTTCTAGTTATTAAGAAAAAAGTGTATCTAAGTGTTGTCTTCACTTAGGAATAATACAGGATTTTCCCAGTTTTCTTATGGTGGCTGATCTGCATTTTTTCCCCTATAAGCTAAAGGCTGAACCCAGCAACACTATGAATGGGAGAGACAAGACTCATCCCAGTTTCTTCATTGTCCCTTATCAGTGAAGGCACATTGACCCAAGCTGTGAAAAGGGGAGACAGAGGAAAGAGATAAGTACAGCTTACTTAGTCTCCCTTCACTGTGTTTAGAAAATCCATACAAGGTAAAGAGAAATCTAGGCACAGCTCCTAGAGAGGGCTTTGCTAAATCATTTTTATCTTTCAATCACTGATTTTTCCACAAAAGAAATTTATTTAAAACAGCACTATCATCCAGCTGAACTTTCATAAGAGCCAAAGAATTCATATTCCTTCAAGTTTGTTGATCAGTGCTGTAGAAAGTGATAATATTTAGAACTGATCAAAACTAATATTAATTCTGTAGCTGAATTCAGTGTTTTATTTTGCTTGAATTGGGCCCCAAACTGCCATTAAAAAATTAAACTTTCCAGAATATTTTACTTAGGTTTATCTGAATGTTTCCCCTTCGATAAGACTGAAATACTTGGGTTGGACTCAGTCATAAAGAAGGCTGAGATTAATATTTTGATAACACTATTCACACAGAAAAAAAAAAGTGAAAAAATTAATACTTCCCTGTGAAATGTTTCTTTTAATCCCCTCATCCATGCGTATAACAGATCATTTAACAATTCAGACTGCACCTTGCTGTCACAACAGAAATAAAAATGTAAATATCAAAAGAGTCACCCCTAAACTAAGTTCTTTTATATAAAAGAAAGCCTACTATGTAAGGGACTTGATGTCTTTGACCTACCAATTTCCCTGGTGAGCTAAACAAATTTCAGCCATCTGTTTTCAGTTATCTGGCACAAGTACGTATTTCTTGTAGCTTAATCTTTGATTAAGCTGAGAAGGGAAATGAATAATTTAATTGAATTGCATTTCTATTTGGAAGATTTATTCCCAGGATTAGAAGCTGTCTCCTCTCCCAGGTCACAAGAGCATATGAACCCTGTGTCCTTAAGTCTACTCCTCTGTGGATGTTTGCCTGCATCATGAAGGATGTACATAATCTGATACCACTGATGGAATTACATCAGAAGAAGGATCAGGGCTGGAAAAGCTTAGAGAGCAAAATGTACTCAGAGCTGCATGGGATACTCATAGATAACTTGCTTCCTTGTAGTTCAGCCTGGTTCTAGCAAAACATGATTAGTTCTCTGTTTTAAGCTCCCTACATTTTTTGCTAAATTTAAGAAAAAATAAAACCATCTTTTTTTTTTTTTTTTTTTTTTTTTTTTTTTTTTTTTTTTTTTTTTTTTTTTTTTTTTCCCTTGTAACCTTTCTAAAGCTGTTAGAAGAGTGCAGAGCTGTCTCAGATAACCAAGTACGCATGAGAAATTTTGGGCAAGCCAAAATCCACCTACTAGAGGAAATTATTTGAGATTTCTCTAGAGATAGCACTGAAAATTCAAAATGTGGTTGGATTTACTCACTATTGCTGCAAGGTAATTGAAAAAGGTCTCTAGGCCTTTAGGCCTTACAGCTTTTTCTTCTTCATAGCACACGGTGGAAGAATTTATCGGGAAACAGTCCAGATCACTCAAAGACATGTCATTTCCTCAGTTTCTAGGGCAAGAACAGCAGAAAGTTGTTTTAATCTTTCCAAGTAACATAGTTATGCAACTCTAGATTTTAAGAACCTTCATTCCTTCCAATTAAAAGTACTATTTAATTAAACATAGGAGAAGACTGATAACATTAATCAAGGGAACATGAAAATAACTCATTTGTCTCAGCAATATTGAAATTCCTTCAGCAATAACTTAGAAGAACAGGTGAAGAATGCCACCTACAGTTAAGGACAGGAATCTTGGTCTCTCCCAGGGTACCTGTTTTGGGTTTCTACACTGTCATCAAAACACAAAAGAGCATTTAATAAATCATAGCAATACCAAGCAAGGTAATTAACTGATGAAGCTGGGTGATACTGCTATAAAATAAACCTAAAAACTTTAGAAAGTGATTATCCTGTAGGCATGAGCATTCAACTCATTTTTTTCTTCAAGAGCATATGCAACTTCTTCCATGAGCCTATATGATGTTTTTTAAAACACAGTAGTCAGTGTGGTGGTATCCAGGCTGTCTATGTGGAGATTTACAGCAAGGATGCTGAGAAGTGGAAATAGCGAGAGGTGCTTTACAGCCTTTTCCACCATTATGCAAAAACTCAGAGAGAGTTCAGAGGATTGTGATTGAAGGTGAATGCACTATGTTAGAAATGGAGGTTTATCTTTTTTCTAGCCAAAGAGTTATTAGACCACGCAAAATGTCTCAATACAAAGCATTCACTACTTTGAGATACTCTGCAGTGCTGACAATAGCTGAAGGCAGTTCTGAGTGTCGATCAGGTTGTTGCAAAAGGCAATGCTAGAGCTAAAATAAATCTAGAGTAAAGTATTTTATTCATCTTTCTCTCATCTGTTATGAAGAACTCCCAGTAGGACAGCAGCACCCCTGGCTATTTCAACCTAATTACTCCAGTACAGTGAATGTGATTCAATTGTTCAGATACTGCCTTCTTGCCCGTCTGATACTGTCCAGCTCTGAGCCCTCTGTGACTCTGCTTTGCTTTCCAGGCAGAATGATGCATATGCTGCTTCAAAAAGGTGGGTCACACAAAGAGTATCCAAGACTGTGCTCTGGGCAAATGAACACAGTGTCTGAGGTTTCGGGCTGTGGGATGTTTCCCAACTTTTGACAGCAAAACACTTCTGAGCAGAGTTTGCACAAACAACAGTCCCTTAAATTTTAAGCCTGGCCAAGCTATGAATTCTTTGGGCATTATTAAGTGATTAAAGTTGTGTTATACACCAGCACCAGGTCGATGGTTTTTTTTTAGAAAAAGCTGAGAATAATGAAACTGCAGTTCTGCTCTCTGTTTTGGCTATAACTTTGACTTTACTTTAACTGTTGGTTTTTTAAAACCCTTCTGTAAATTGTGTAGAGAACTGCACCTTCCCTGCAACCTCAGGCTGAAGCTTAAAATGCTGCCCTGCCATGACTGACTCCTGTCCACCATAGACCATCCCTGACTAAGGTTGAATGACAGGCTGAGGTCCATGGTCATAATCATGACTCTGACATCAACTCCTGGCCTTGGCTGCAGTGACCTGCTTTCTTTCCTTTTCTCTAAAACAGAGATAAAACCTGCTTTGAGAACACCATGAGATTTCAAGTTTATAAAAGGTTAAATGTAAGAACAAGGAAGTGCAGAGTAATGATTTAACAGACTTCCCCATAGCATATACAAGTCTTTGGAAGTAAATCTGTCACAAATAATAAAAACAAGATATAATGCAAAAAGAATTAAAAATGTAGCAGTGACCTTTTGGATCATTGATTTTTTTTTTTTTTTTTTTTGTGAGAAGGCCTTCACCGACTGGGTGTTGAACAGCACTTTACCAATGGTTCCATTGCCATGAGTCAGGTAGCTGGCACAGAGATCTGGCTTCCTGTTTTGCTTTGAAAGATTGGCTTTTTGTAATCTGGGTGTTGCTAAATTAAATCTTTTCTTCTGTGAGTCTTTACACGATAGCTCAGCAGAGACTGCAAGGCTATTGCAAGATATGCAGTGCTCTCTCTGTTATCAAGGGTATTATGAACATTGTGACCTTTTTGGTTTCAGCTTATAGCTCCATTTTCTGGAATTCTGGTAGTAAATCTCTTTAAAAATGAAAATAAGACCAACAGTTTCAAGATCAAGGACAAACAGAGCCCAGGATATTTATACTTTGACAAAATGCTGCTGAGCAGAGCCTGGACAAACCATGAGTTTGTAAGACTGATTTGACCATTGATTCCACAGAGAAACTGACAGTCTTCCACTTGCATTTGCTTTGTTCAGAGTACAGGGGAAGAGGATGGGTTGAACTATTAGGTTGCCAGTATACAAACAACCAAGGAAACAACTTTATGCTGGAAATTGTGAGCACCTCTCGCTGGCTGGTATCAGCTACCAGGTGTGTGTACTTGCTGCCTGCCAGGCTGGAGTTGGATGGACAGCTCTGTCAGCTCTGTCTGTCCTTCCATTACTTCCTTTCTCTCACAAAGCAGTATACTGGTTTCATACTAGGTCAAGCCCTTTGTGTTTTTAATTTTCTTTAGGTCACTGGGAGCTGTGTCAGAGGCTTGAACTCAAAGGATTACTTCTTGCCAGTCAAGATTTCTTGCCACTCTAAATTTGTGTAGCTTCTGTTTCCTTTAGTGCAAGAATCAGGAAGGCAAAGGGTAACATCAGCTGAGGTCTCGGTGGTTCCTCTGCAGAACTGCAGCTGCGGTTTTGGCCGCGACTGTGCCCCCTCCGAGGCAAGGTCATTTCCTTCCTCAAAAGGCCAAGCACGCCAACGGGCTCTGGGAAGGAGCTGGGTGCTGTGGTGGGCAGTGCTCTAGGACAGGGCTGTGGAGGCTCTGCTCAGGAGCTCGAGGTGCAGAATGTTTCCTACCACGCCGGCAGCTTGGCCAAAGCTGCATTATCTTGATAAGAACTGAGTCATTTTTCAATGGGCAGTTACAGTGCTAAGATGTCAGGATTTCTCCTTTCCCTACTTCTTCTAGCAGGCTTTCTATAGCTCAAAATTTATGTTTTGATTTGAGCAAGGCAAAAATTCTGGGGAAAGGTAACAACATCTTGGGGATTTTTTGTCTCATTGCAAGCCACCAGCAAAACACCCACACACTGAAAATCAGTCTGAGAGGAAGCACTAAAGGCTGCTCCATCATTTTCAAGAATGGGAGCGTGACAAAGCCTGCTGAAACCAGGGAAAACCAACACCACCTTTTGGCAAAAATTGAGGTTGTCATCACAGATGTGTGTTTCTGATTGTAGTTTTTGGAGGCGGTGAAAAAAAGAGTATAAATTTATATGTATCAACATAGGAAATGCAGGTTGACATTTCTTATACTGATTTTTACCCTATGTCAGTTTTCATTTAGTCAGGGTTGCGGTCTAACAAATATTAGAAATATTAGAAGTTACCTTCAAGAGATACTTCTGAAAGTGAAATTCCCTTTTTTTTTTTTTTTTTTTTGCAGGGTTTGGGGGATGGGGAGGGGGTTTGGTTTGTGTGTTTGGGTTTTTTGAATCGATGCCTATTATTCCAAAACCTTTAATTTGGTGAATAAATGCATTCAGTGTAGATGGTCATAACCTTCCTGGGAAAAACAGGGAGCTTATAGAGAAAAAAATAAGAGCTAAATGTGGAAGTGATTAGTATAAGACCATGAGGAGCCCTCATGTCTTCAGGAAACCATGTGGCCATTTGCATTTACATCCCCTCTAACACATTCATTGTTGAAGCCTAGAATCTGTCAACAGCATAAATCAATCCCCTTGCACATAACACTGAGTTCAAGTTTATTATACCATCAAGGTGGAGCTCAGCTATCCCTGCTGTCATGCTGCTTTAAATAAGCAAATAGATGAAGCTAATTTAAATTTCATCTGGATTTTGAGAGGACGGAGCTCTGTGCTTATATTGCAAAGAATTTGTGTTGGATTGGATTGGAAATAACAGATCTGAGTGGGGAAATTTTTAAGAGAGGCAGAAGTGAAGGGGAGTGAAAACTGATACTGAGTTTTTATAGAATGCATCAAAGCTTTGGCATGGTTGTTGGCTTTATGAGTGTGCAACTCTATCTCCTAATGTGAATTAATTTCACCCTCATGACAGAGCAGTGAGTATTGTGCTGCAGAGCTGGGCATTATCTTTTGGGCCCTGGTGCAATGAGCCCAAACTGGTATGACAAACATATCCTGACTGCTGGGTTTGCTTGTTCTTTCCCTAGAAGAGAGAATGGGCCAGCCATTTATGTTGTGGTGTGAGTATATGAAAAGAATTACACTCAAATGGAGACAAAACTAGTGACATTCTATGGAGACAATTTTAGTACAGTTCATCATTCCCTTTATGCCTGCTAGAAACTTCTGTAATTCCTCCCCACATTTTATAACAATTCTGAAATATCAGGTGGATGTGCATGTTTCACCTACAAGTTGCTGCTCTTCTGAACTCAGAAACAGTTTTAATTTTTTTTCCCATTTTCTGCAGATCAGTTTCTCAACATCTCTGGTAGGCAGATGGAAAACTTTCCATTCCTTTTTAGACACCATGAAGAGAACTCAGAAAAAGATAAATTGTATTATTCTATTTTACAAATTCAACATTAATTTACGTGGCAGGCCTGCTTTAAATGATCTAAATAAAACTGTGTATACAGTTAAGTGCAGTTCTGTTTGTATGGTTTTTAATTTTTTTATATTAAATTGAAAAACGCCTTTAATCACCTTAATTGCATTGTTCTTGGGCTATTATGAAAAATTCACTCCCTCTTGGCTGCTTACCTATCTCAGATACTCATGGTAGTGCCTGATGGTAGATCCTCAGTACAATTAACTATTTGCTTTGAAGGGCAATGAGCACATAGCCCCATATCCAGGACATTGACCTGAGAGACCTCAATCCCTCCCATTTTCTAGTTTGTATCTTAAAAACTTCTACAAACAAACAAAACAAACAAATGAAATCAACTCAGCAAAGAATCCAGCACCGATTCAGCAGAGTTGATGACAAGAAGGAGAGGCAAGATTGACTTTTGATGTCCTGCTCTTAAAGAGCTGGTGGGAGAGAGATTTTAGCTGAGATTCCCCACTATTTAGCTGTTGTTGCAGTCATTCAAGAACTGAAGGTTGAAGAGGGAGGAATGAGGAAAACAGCCTCTACTTCTCTCCCTGTGTTCACTGACTATTATTAGAACATGAATAGCAAGGAAATGGGCATAATCATCCAGCTGTGAAAGCTGCAAAGCATTTGGATGTTTCAACGAGCTGTGTGCTCAGGTCATGTGTGCTTGTGTTGGACACGGCAGGCAGAAGCCGATGCTGAGAGAATATGGGTATTTGTAGGGTTTGGGAAGCAGGAGAATCAGCACTGTGGGGCTTTGGCACCTGAGCTCAAACCCACCTGTCTGTGGCAATGGCACACACACTCCTCACCATTAACAAAACTGCATGTGGTGTGCCCAGTGTCCGCCTCCCAAATTCTGTAATAGGAAAAAAAGCTTCACTTTTGTTTTCAGTGCACAGCTTTAGCCTTGGCCTCTGTCAGTAGTAACAGAAAGTTATCTCTTTTGGCTTTGCTGCTGCAGACCTGTGTGTTCCCCAGAGCTCCCCATCAGGAGCAGCACTGATCAGCACTTTGGCAGCTCTGCAGAGCACGCCAGTGAGGAGCGAGCAGCCAGAGGCACTTGCAGCTGGCCACCGTGGGGCTATCCCACGGCTGATGTGGGCTGGAACTTTCCTGGGAGCAGGAGCCCGCACCAGGCCAGCCCCCAAGCTGTGTCAGGAGTGGGATGTGGAACGGGCTCCAGCTGCACCTCCTCACGGACACAGGGAGCGATGGTCCATGGGCCACTGCCTGCCAATGACATCAATCACTTGCTAATGGGGTGCGTGTGCTTAAACTTGTACCAAAAATAAAGACGAGACAATGACTGATTGCAAAAGGATTTTCTTTATCCCTAATGAGCCACATGGAAGAAAATCTCCTGAATAATTTATCAGCAGGCTAATGACTGAATACAGCTTTTATAATGCTGACGAAATGGTGCTAAATTCCTCGCTGATATACTCTGTGGAATTGCACCAGGGAGCAATTTGGCCCAGTCAAGAAATTGCAGACATTTTTAACTGTTTCAGTATCAAAGGGACAGTAAATAGGTAGCAGCAATAGCTGAAGGAACCTTCAGATTGTTTCAAATGAGCGAGATTTTTTATTTGCACATTTGCAACATTAGAGCTGCAAACAATAGAAGAAAAATCTAATGAAGATTCTCATTTAAAAAAGATTGCATGTAGCCCTTCATTCCAGATAAACTGTAGTCACGGGATACAATAACCAACAAATCTAAAAAAATATTTGCACATAATGTTGAAGTCTAGCTCTTTCCTGTTGATTTATCTTCTAAAAGTAATTATTTGTTGTCATTTTCCTTTCAAGCACAGGGAACATAACTCGTCATGTATCAGAAACTATTCATTAAAACCAACTATTTTGGTGATTATAAACTTGCAAGAAAAGATACTGAACTTTAGTGATATAACACAATAAAATGAAGTAAGAAGCAAAAACTCTTCTTGTTCCTTATCTCCTCAAGACCTGGGTCCAAATTTTGTAAAAAAGATGTATTTGAAAAAAATAAGGACTCCTAAGATAAAAGAATTGAGTCAATTCTCCTGCTGCTTTTTATCAATGAAGGAAAAAGAGCCAGGCAGGATTTAGGGAGGGAGGTGTAGATATGGACTGCTCAGAAAAAGTGGCAATGGCAAAGACAGCACACTTTGGCTAACTGGGAACAGTGAGAAGTCCTAATGATTGATGATTGGGCTTTTATGCAATAGGCATTGAGTGCATAGTAATTTTAAATTTAAAATTAAGTTTCCTGGTAGTTTTTTCTTAATAAACACAAAAGTCACAGACTGGGGGGGAGGTAAGAATGAGAGGCCAAACTTAATCTTCTGAGCTATTAGGATGTTTCCACCCCTACTGTGGTCCCACCACTGTGTCTTAAAGTGTTGCCATGTATCAAGTACAAATTCTGGAAATCTGCAGAGTGCTTTGGAAGTTGACGGATATTTCTGCTGCGAACTTCCATTGCCACTGTATTTCTGCCACAATTATCGGCGTGTGCTAAACATAAAGGCCAAATTTCATGTCATAGTAAAATTGCACATTTTCTGGGTTCAGAGTGAGCGGAGCAAAACCGCTGTCGTGTAGCAAGTTCTGCAAGCACTTTGGAGCTGGCATTTATGGGATCAGAAATGACGCTTAGCACATAAATTCGGCGTGACACAGACAGCAGGTCTGGCTCACCGCACAGTTGTTTTACGAAAGCTCCAAATCCTCCAAGTTTACAAGGATAGTAAATTCCGAAAACATACCAGTTACTAAGCCGAAGAATTAGACATTTACAACTTGTGCTTCCCCACGGATATTCCCCGCGAACATAAATCCGGGCGTGCGTCACAGCTGCTCCCCTCGTGGGGAGACTTTCCTCGCCTCTGCGAGCAAAGACGAGGCAGCGGCAAATGCTCGCTGAGCTCCGTGGCATCGCTCCCAAATGCCACGCCTGGGGTGTGACCGGAGCCACCTCGCAGCGTTCTGCTGCTTCTGTTTTGGGTNCAGCGCGGCGCGGCGCTGCCCCCTGGCGGCCCTGAGGGAGCGGAGAGGCCGAGTCGCCTCAGACGGAGCGGGACAGAGCCCGGGACCTGCGCTCGCAGCCACCGCCCTACGGGTAGTGTGCCCCGTGTATCGGAGGTCAGCTTGGGGTGGGTTATGTGTGCATTTCCCACATATTTCACGCAGTGAGCCCCATCGGGGGCGAGGATTAGCGGCTGGAGATCGGCTGGGGCGGCGCCGCGCCTCACCGGGCCGC
>VZRH01003317.1:360526-409789 GCA_013397555.1 Urocynchramus pylzowi | reverse complement strand
CGGCTGGGCAGCCGCGTGTCCTCACGGAGCCGCCTGCGTGGGAAGGGCTGCGGGCAGGGCTGGGGGGCCCACACTGCCCTGGGTGCAGAGTCAGAGCCGTGGGGTTTTGGGGCTGAGGCTCTCGGCAGCAGCGCTGGAGTTCTCCTCCTGTCCGTGCACAGAACTGAGCAAAGGGGTTCAGAAGTCCGCAGACAGATTTTTGAGGCCAAAAGGGACCATCAGACAATCTTGCCTCATTTTTTGCATAGCAAAGGCTGCAGAGTTTGGCTCAGATCTGCGCTGCGTTTCTAATTTGCTTACTGAAATCATCTTCCCCAGAAAAGCATCTACCCTTGACGTGACAAGTAGCAAGAGTTTGGGAACTCACCACATCCTTTGAAGTTTCACCACAGTAGTTTATCACTGTCACAATTAAAATGTGCTCCTGCAATATAATTTTACTTTTTTGTCTGGATCCTGTGGCTGCACATGGGTCTCAATCATTCTGTCCTTAAAGTGAAGAGCCCTTGAATCCCTGTTTTTGTCCTTTCTGAAAGTTCTTATGTGATGGTCAATTCATCCTCCACTTTTTTGATAACATGCACAGATTGAATTTGCCAAATCCCACTGTATTGTGCTTTCTCCAGCACTCAAATCACATTTTCAGCCTCTCCAATTTATCAACATGCTTTTGAAATTACTCTGCTAAGCAGTGAGTATACAGAGAGGAATGTGTGGTGCCACTCACATTATCAAATACCATTAAGAAGCTGGAATTTGTTTACCAGATGCTGCACTTTGTAGTAGAATTGGCTGTGACTAGGCTGGTAGTAGTTTTTTGGCCTTGAATTATAAATCTTGCACGTTTAAAAGCCAATATGTAGGATAAAAGCTTCCTGCCTAGGCTTGGGCTGCTACGTCAGAGAGCCCTGCAGGTGTCTGATCGAGAAGCTTGCAGACAAAGAGCTGCTCCTAAGGGACCAGAGACTTTGGACTATGCATCAGTGCCTGAAATAGCTCAATGCAGATGTTTTTGATATGCTCAGCAAGGGCTTTTTAGGGCTAAACAGAACCAACAAACTGTGGTCTCGGAGTCAGGAGGAGATTTCCATTGCTGTCTGATCTAGGGGAGCTGCTCTGTTTGGTTTTGTGGGATAGTGTTCAGCAGCATTCAGATACAAGGTTTGTCTTACAGTTCATAGGAGTACAAGACCACAATTTGCTATATATAAACTTTGAAGTTTTAATTTGCTTGTTTTACCCCATTCCTGCTGAACAACCTTTCCCTGCAGATTTTCCCTGCTCTTTCTGGGGCTAGGTTTTGTCTTGTCAGTAGTGTTCTGGGAATATATTAGCCACCTCTTGTCCAGATTTAATTTCCTTCTGTATGTTGTGCTTTCTGTTTTGCCCTCCTTACTCATCCACACGTATTCCTCTTGTTTCACACATTGTTTGGTGTATGTTGTTCTTTCTCCTCACCAACCTGTTTCCCATTCAGCTGTGGCACTTGGCTGAGCCTGAGATGTCTGTTCAAGCCCATTCATCCTTCTTATTCAAGGTCATGTATTTGCTGTTGTTTGAAAGTTTGCTCATTCATTTGAGGCAGAAGCTCCAGATATTCCCTAGCTCCAAGATATTAACCAGACAGGGGTTTAGGCACCTGGATGCCAATAGCAGAATTGATAACCATAAGCCATCAGGAACAGAAAGGCATTTATGCAAAAGTATGGGCAGTTGACCTGTTGCAGGACTTTGCTGAAAATCCTAAGAGGCTGAGTAGCAATTTCAAAACATATCTTTTGAGCATTCTGCTGTTGAAAATTCCCACTTGAACTCCTCTCTGTGGTCAGACCAATGAAAGCAGCTCATGCGGGTATTTGCTGGACTAGATGGAGGGATTTGTCTCCAAGCTGTTCCTGCTGGTTTGGGTCTGTATATTAAGGGTGAAACGTTTGAGAATCTGCTCATTTCTGGGTCTTAGTCATATCTGGAGATTTGCAAAAGAAGGGCAGTCAATCCCCTCCCTTCTGCAGCATAGAAATCAGATGATAATGTGATTCCAGCTAAATACCTGCCCAGATAACTGCCTGATAACACCAAACTTCCTGGTGGTTCCAGCCAGAGCTGACTTGTTGGTTTCAGCAGTGCTTTCTGACATGATGCTATTTGTGCCTAATTGCACGTTGGCTCATGGCTTGAGTCCAGGCTCTCCCACCATCCTCACTTCCTGTTATTGGCTCATGTTTCAGCTTAGCTGCAGGCAAATCAACTGTGTTTTCTCAGGCAGGAAAATTCAAACCCCACATGGGGACGAGCTTGACCCTGAACTGTGCCCTGCCAAGCACTCAGACCTCCAGGCAGTTTGGGCCGGTGACTCGAGGCCACATTTGGCCATGGCTAACAAACACACTCTGGGATACAGCTTGTGCAATTTCAATGGGTGGCCACTCCCAGCTAACCAATTTCCTAAGCTGTTTTGTCTACTTACCAGAGTTATCTCTTTTCATATGAATTTCCAAACTTTAAATGCTCCCTTCTGCACTGATAAAAGGCAGTGGAGCAAGACAGAAAAGTTGTACTTTCATAGCCTTGTAATGCTTTCATAACTGCTACTTTTTATACTGTTTCAGAGAATTGTCTCATTCTGACATTTCAGTGAAACATAGAAGATTAAATTGAATAACATCACATCCTAGTGATTTTGAGTGATAAATAAGTTGAGGCATAATTTTTGTGATTTACAAGGTCAGCAGCCACCTGATACTTGTAATGTGCATGTGATTAACATCAATATTTGAATATCCAGATAGCTATACCCTAATACATAATCTGTAGATTGCTCTTATGTCAGCTGACTTGCAGAACTCTATGCCTACCAGTCATTAATATCTCCTCAATCTCTCTGTAAAAGTAAATGTAATTAATAGAATTGCAAGTCCAGCTTCTGATTATGTGAAAAACATGGACAAAATCTAAAGATCTTGTGTATATGGGCTCTTCCATGGGGCACAAGCAGAAGAGATTCTAGAGGGCTCCTGTGCTGCAGCCATGCATAGATGGGTAGGAGCAGGTCTTGTGTTTGCTGCTTACAGTGCATCCTGCCACTGGGGATTGGATATGGCACAGGACAGGAGCCTGTTGCTTGGTCTTCCTCTTTTTGGTCTTCTTTGTCACTAAGGAGACAAAGGTGTTGTGATGGAAGGATTGCCAGCATAACAAATGATGTGTGCCACAGCTAGAAGCACAGACACAGTTAATGGTAAACTTATTTTACTAGGGCTCACCACACATTTAGGGCATCATCAGGTCCCATGGGGTTACAGGGCTGAGAAGGGTAAGGACTGTGGCAGGAGTCTGGAGATGGAGAGGGAGGCTGAGGAAAAAGAATGAAGGGAAAATAAAAAGTGCAGATCCAGCCTTCTGCCTGCCAGCTGTGCCTACACCTCTGTACCAGTAAGATCTCCTCTGTACCTGTAAGAGAAACAGCAAGGTGAAGGTTTATTTAGTGTGAGAAAAAATTCAGATGTCAACTTGAAGGAGTACTTAAAAGCCTTGTGCTTTTACCTGCCTGCCTGGTGAGCTGATTGTACCCAGAGCAGATCTTTAGCTTTTCTCTCCCCAGCCTCTCCGTGCACTCCCACTTGCATGCAATGACTGTAAAGTCTTCCAGGTGGGTACCTCTTTGTACTGAACACTGTGAGCCCTGGTCTGTGCTTTGGACTGCTGTGTCATCAGCTTTAGAAGGCTGCTGATAATTTTGGTGACTTGCTTTTCATTGAATCAAGAATAAATGAGCCAGACAAATATGTGTAAAATTTTATTTGAATTTGTAGGACGCAAAAGAATTCTTCTATAAGGTCAAGCAATCCAATGCCGTACTCCCAGCTAAACGTAGAATCAGTGATTTTTTGGACAAAAAATAAATCCTTTTAAAAGGAGACTGATCGTAGTGCCAGATCACTCAAATCCCAACAACAACAACAAATATATTACAAAACCCAAAAAAGCGCTGGCTGAGAGAGCTGGGGCCCAAGGCAAGCTGTGATTGTTTCGCCTTTTCTGGAGATAGAAATACCTTTGTCTCAGAGGAAATAGAGCAGACATTCTTTGTAGCTGATTTCCTTCTGACTTCCTCTGTGCTAGAAATGATGTTTTCCTAGAGCTTTTTGAGAAACCAAACCTTTCTGCTGTGATTTCGCACTTCAGCAGTATAAGTCCATCTAGTTCTCAATGATACCAAATTTTGCTGATGTTAACAAAAAAAAACCAAACAAACAAAAAAAAACCCAAAAAAACAAACAAAAAACCCCAAAACAAACAAACAAACAAAACCCCTACCTAAACTTCTCTTTACTTTCCCTAGCAGACCATTTCACCCACTTCAGAATATTCATGCACTCCAGCTTGTGCTTTCCTTTATGAGCAAGCTGAATACTGAAGTTGCTGGTGGCAAAGTTCATGTTTGCATTGTTTTCTCCACTGTTTAGTCTGGCATCTGTTTCAGTATTACTGCTTTGTGTTAGAATTAGCAAGGAAAAAAAGAAGCATATTTATGCAGTACAATAGGTTTTCATAATCATTTCCAGATGGCAGATCCCATCCTTCCTTTTCTTATGATTCACTGAAACTCAAAACACTGTATGGAATGGTCTGGAGGTAAAGAAATAGGAATGAAAATCTCCTCAGGGAAAGGTTGGTATGGCTTGGTTTTCATGAAAAATCTGTCAAAAAAAAAAAAGAAACTTAAAAAATAGGATCTGAATTGGTAATCACTAAGGGGGAATTTATTAATCCCATTGAATGCAGGCAATGGACTAGTAAACTGTGTGATGGTAAGGTCATCATCACAGTCTCGTGAAAGTGGACTAGGTCTTTTCTTCAGACCTTGCCCATTTAAAAGCAGATGTATTAACATACTTGTTCAATGTAATTTTCTCTCTCCTTGTTCAATGTAATTTTCTCTCTCTTTTAAGGAACATACCAAATTTTTTTTTTGTCACAGGTCACAGCAAAACATTTACCCAGGCTGAGCTAGCCAGGCCAGGCAGCAGCAGCTTCTGCTGTAAGATCCAGAGAGATGAGTAATGATTCATCCACAGAGAGCTGTTGTTGTTTGGATAACATCTTTCCACTATGCTGCCTTACTAAGGAGTTAGTAAAAATCTCTTCCAGGCAGTGGAGATGCTGACATTCCCAGCATGTGAAGAAGCAGATTATGAAGCTATAAAATACTAGAGGCATTCAGCAGAGTGGGGTGTCTGGGTGCAAAGAGGGACACAAGTCACTCTTCACAGTTCTGTTTGATAAAAGCCATTTAAGAAAATGTGTAGTTCTTTACTTCCAGATGTTAAAGAAATACTATCTCTTGGCTGTTCTTGTAGCTCTTGGCCTTTGATTTTCAAGCATTGATATCATAAGTGAATTTGTATTGGCTGGTATAGTGCCAAGAAATCAAGCTGAAAGAGACTCTGTGACAAAGTTGATTTATTTTTTCAATGAAAGTCATCTCCATGAGCTTCAGATGGTAAAACAACACACAGTTGCCATCCCACATTTTGGAGTTTGGCAAGAACTCTTTTCCTGCTGTTACGAAGATGAAAATGTATTTATTTATACATGGGAGATTTATTTATTCCCTTTCACTTCCATCTCCTGTTCATTTATCAGCCCAGGAAAAGAGCATGTCAGTTTAAAACAAACAAAATACTTGATATGTGGGTGGCTCCAGATTCACTGCAGATCCCTACAGTAGCCTTCATTGTGAAATGCCCCTGTTTGGATGTGGTGAAAGCTGAGAGTTTCATGGATTCCTGCTGCCCTCCATTTGGTGACAGTGCTGTAGTCTTTAATTGACCAGCATGATTCAGTATGTTTAGGTTTCTGTCTTGTTGCTTTTTGTGCCTCCCATATCCTCAGTAGCACTATCCTCTTCAAATACATAAGTACCTCCCATTTAGCCTGCAGATGTATTTTACTTTGACATCAGTGGGATATCCAGAGAAATTAAAGACCTCAGTGTTTAGCTCTTTTATAGTCTCACTTTTGCACAAGAGACATGATGCTTGATGGATAATATTACAGAAAAATCATCTCAGTTAGGAACGCCTGATTTGGTGACTCTGCAGCTACTTGTGAACTGGCCATTTGCAGGGTACAGAATTAAAAGCCTGAAAGGAAAAATAAAAATAAATGCAAATTCTGTACCACCTTTAGTTGTGGAAAAAATGGTTTACAACATAGACACAGTTGTCACCCAAGAAAGACTCACTGTTTCTAACTTCTGGAAGGATACTTGATAAATTAGCAGACTGTGTGTGGGCTCTTTTCTTCTTTTCCTGGCACAGATCCCGTTAAACACACAGAGGGTCAAATGCTTGTTTTGGCCTTCCTGCACGGAGGCCAGCTGCAGAGCCGTAGTGTAACAAAGCACACTTCTCCTGCTGCCAGTTACCTCTGCAGGAGCTCACTGGGGGCACTTGAGACCTGCTCTGCTCTCGCTGACTGCAGCCCAGCCCATATCTCTCTCCCTCAACACACTGCCAAAGGGGGCTTTTCCAAGCAGGCAGAGAAGATCTAGTACTGAACAGCTCTGGCTGTGCCATAGCAGAGTTATCTTCATCTCCATGATAAAGGCGCTGTGTGTTTCAATGTTATTTCAAGTCAGGTTACTTTGGGTATTTCAAGTAGATGAGCTCATAATTTAGTAAAAGGAAGCATTTCCTGAAAGCAGATGGGGAAAAGACGTCTAGTAGTTAGCAATTCTTGCATGTTGTGGAGTATATGTAGAGATATCAGAAAGTAAAAGGAAAAACAAAGGGAGAGGAGCACTTTTGTGAGAGACTGGGTCAACTGAATGGTTTGGTAGGAGCTATTGTAACTGGACAAATTACCCAAGTGTAATTTGAGGATATAGCTGGTATTTTTTTGGCTTTTAATGTATTACAATTGCTGCAAGAAGTGCATCTTTCTGTGAATGCACCCTGCTGCTAACTGTGAATTTGCCTCAGAAGTAAAAAGCATGTATCAAAATGAGGGCAAAGAGGAATTTAAGTCATAGGGTAAAAAAAAAATAAAAAATTATTCACACGGATACCAAGACTTCTGTTGTATGTTCTTATCTTGAGTATGCACCTTCCTATTTCAGATGTCTGGGTTGTGGATTTCTCTTTAAAAGAATGGCTGGCCATTGACAATTTCCCAGTTTCTCAGTATCTGCCCTTCAAATTTAAAATGGTGTCAGGAATTAAAGAAGTATCCCTGGATATTTGTTGTAGCTCACACTGGTTTTTGTTGCAGCTCACACTGGTTTTAACAGCTTCCACAAGGAAAGGGGATCATCTTTTCCCAGTGCATGTACAGACACATCCAAAATGCAGTTGTTCAGGCACTTTTGCTCCTCAGGGTATGCCAGGGTACAGTGTGTTGATACAGGAGAATCTGAGATCTTTTGCTGCAGCAGTTTGTTGTTACTTTGTTTAGCAGAAAATCCCTAAACTCCAGATTTAAAACTTCAGTGATGGAAGGCAGAAGAAATATAAATATTTTCTATTAAATAAAGAATTCCCTGAAGTCTGCTGTGAATAACAATTGTGTAGGAAGAGACTATCAGAGCATGAGAGGAGTAAGTGCTTCTGAGGAAACCAGGAGGCTTTATGGTCTGAGACTGCTCCAACAATAAATACACAATCAGTTCAAATTATATGGCAAACTCTTAAATAGCGTCAGTGTATTTTGGCATGAGAGCTGAGTTTAAATGCATTAAGCTTTTCAGTGAGTAGTAATAATATGGCATTAGAGCATTAAGAACAGGATGAGCTTTGCCAAACCTTTGCTTTAGCTCTTTGCCTAAGGGCATGTTTAAAAGGTAATTTCAATGTGGTTTTAACTGGCTGCAGTGCTAACCCAGGAAGGGTGAGGGAAAATCTGGCAAGGACTCTTGAAGTTTTGAGGTCTTAGATTTTTGGATTAGTGTCGTAGTGGGATGCAGCTGGATTATTATGTGAGCAGAGCTTTGTTGCAGCTTGCATGGCTGTACAGTGAAAGGAGTTTCCCAAAAAAGAAAAGAAGAAGGAACAAAATAGTATCTATAGTACTGGTGCACATATGCATGAGCCAGAACTTTTTATAGAGCAAAAGATAGCCCTTGTGCTCAGTACCTGCTAATGCTCCAGACTCTGTGACTCTGCCACATGAGGCCCTCTTCAGTTTTACAAAATACCCTTTTAGTGATTAGTTGTAGGCAGGATCCCAGGAACCTTTGGATCTGATACTGGATAAAAGCTATGATTCATCAGATGGTTAAACACACAAAATCTCTAATGAACAGAGTCAGAAAGAGACAGCAAAGGGGATTATGAGGAGGAAGGAGGTCTGGCCTTCACAGCACTGTGTCTGCTCGACGTTGAAGAGGTTCCCAAGGTATTTTGTAGCCAGACCCTAACACAGCCTTAGACTTGAGACTGTGATTCAGAATGGCCGGCGCGAGCCTTGGGAATACTACTCCGGAAAATTCTTAAATTGGAAAACCAAACCTCCAACTGAGAATGTGTTGTGAACTTCTTTTTTTCAAGTATTCCTGTTTGAGAGCACAGAACAGGCTTTCCATCAGGTTCTGCAGTCAATAGTCATCTAAGGTCGATCACATCTGCTGCTATGCAAAAATTTCAAACTGATGTTCTACATTTTAAAACTGAAAAATGTTTAGGTGGTAATTTGGTTTATTTCCAGAGTGAACTGTCTCATGACCAATGCAATTATTGACTGCTTTTGAATCATTATATTGGTGGGTGTAGTGCTGCTGTCATTCCAAGTAATTTCCATTATCTAGTCATCTCAAAACTGCACTCAAAACAACTTCTCCAAGAAACATTTTCAGAAAATCAAAGTTAATATTTTTTTTTTCTGGCTTAATGAAAATACTGTAAACTTCTTAGTTAATGGTCCCACATGGCATCTCTGCACCCAGCATTTGCAGCTGGCTGTACCACAGCTTGAATTGTTTGTACTGATTGTCAGCTTCTTTGGGTGTTGGTTTTTAACTGACTTGAATAAACTACTCTACCAAGGCCTTGAAATGTTGGAGAGGGACCTAAAAGCACCTCAACAGTATCAAATCAGGCTTCCAGCCTACACACTCAGAAAAGGGTGTACCAACTCCTCCAGGTTTTATACATTTAGACAAATTAATTTTAATTTAATATAATTTAATTTAATTTAATGAAGAAATTCCATTGCAGCATTAGTTTATTTATTGTGGTATCCAAATTTTCATATGTGCTGTTGTATTCAGAGTATTGTGTTCTTCCTAGTTATTCAACAAGATGAGATATTTTTGCTTTGTCTTGAGGAGTTTTCCTGTGTGTGTCACTACACAAATGGGCAGGCTTCACCTGGAGCTCCTCAAGACAGACTAAATAAAATAAAATGCTCAGTAACATTGCCAGTGCGGTCCTTGGGACATAGAGTCAAGAATGTCTCATAATTTCTAAAATTTTTCTGGACTCTTCCAGGATGTAAAACTCCATGGAAATATAGGCCACTTTGGAACTGCTGAGGCCACGTTGCGCATTGAACTGATTTTCAGGTACCTTGGACTTTTTAGAAAATTTTCCATTGTCTGAAGGTGAATTCATGTGGAATTCTTGCATAAAGTTCTGGATGGATATTTTTATAAAGTCTAGATTCATGCCAATTACTTTTTTTTTAAGCAAGTTGTTTCACCTGAGAGAGCTCAAGCCTTAGCCAATGCCTCTGCAATCTCAAGATATTAGATATTTCCTTTGAATTCTAATCCAGAGAATAAAATGTCTGTAATTTTTGCAGCGTTCTTTTCTATGGTGATGTTTTGAATTACTGCTTCTGTATTGAAGAGTCCCTTGAAATATGTCCCTACAGTCCCAGAGCATAAGAGAATAAAATAATAATAAAAAACATAGATTAAATTTAAATTATGTTGCTCTCCAAGTCTTAGCTTTTCATTTCTCCACTTTGAAGTTAATGTTTTAAAGTTGCTTTTTTTAGTGATATCTATTAAAAATCATGTTTCTACATCCATCTATCTATCTATCTATCTATCTATCTATCTATCTATCTATCTATCTATCTATCTATCTACCATGATTGATAAATCAAGTATGCAAACTTGATCTGAAAAGAGAATACTTAGATATTTCATAGCCTATTCAGTACAGCCATAAGAACATTTTGTATAAGAACATATTTTTCAAAGCTGTAAAAAGAAAAACATATCGTACAAAATGACAGAATAAGGGCATTACTGCACAATCAACATAAAGAATGAGGTGGAGAACATGCCAGAGATGATGTACAGATACCAGAATTCTGCTGTAATGGAACTTTTTTTTTGCCTAATGAACACTGTACAGGATTTTCTTCCATAAGATCTGGATTACATTCCATTTTTTTTTTAACATCACATCTGGGTAGACAGGATGTTTTTTGAGAAAAAATGCTTATTTTTTCATGCTTATTGTTTTGTTGGAAAAACATCTGATGCCTTATGCTGCAGGGAGACTTCTGTAGCTATACATCTTCTGTGATGGATCTCTTTGGGGTAATGTCTCTTATCTCCTTTAATATGTAAGATATACCTTACACAGTGGGGCTTTGTTCATCATTGCTCATCTTTTGCTTTGTCTACATTGAGCCTTTTAATGAAACATGGAGTCTGCTTGTTTGGTGTGCTGTGCAAAGAGCTGAGACAGCCTGTTCCAAAAGAAATGTGTGAAATGAACTCCCTCTTGGGGCCTCTGAGGTTTGTTCTTTCTCACATGCTTCCATTTTATCTGAAATAAGTGGTTTTGAGTAAAAGCACACAATGGTTCTTTGTGCATGAAGAAATCGGTAGCTTTCTGGATTTTAACTTCAGCAAACAAAGATTTTTGCACCTTTTTTTATCTTGCAAATGAAGCCAAAACAGTTGTCATGTACTTCTTAGAACACATTGTACAGCACCCACATCTTACCCTGTAATGACCTGTAGAAACGATTCTGCAGGCAAAAGAACCCATCTGAAAAGACTGAGAGCTTCATAATGATGGCCAAAACAGAA
The DNA here is from genome assembly GCA_013397555.1 of Urocynchramus pylzowi. Lineage (NCBI taxonomy): Eukaryota > Metazoa > Chordata > Aves > Passeriformes > Fringillidae > Urocynchramus > Urocynchramus pylzowi. Next base: position 398,739 of record VZRH01003317.1, on the reverse strand, counting down.
ATTCGTATGTTTCATAGGTATGTGGCCCATCTGAAAAACAGTAAATTCCAGATTTTTCATGGTATTTTGTATTTACGATTAAGTTATTAAAAAATGCTCTTTAAATCAATTCTCTGGTTTTGTCCTTAGCTGTTCATCCGCAATTATGTTCCATTTTCCCTCAATTAACTGGAATTCGTTGAAGGCAGTTCCTTTCTAGGCTGTCTGTGTCTGGACTGTCTTCCTAGGAAGAAAAGCCTCTTTTCACAGCTAACCACCCAAGTTTTGGCAAAAGGTGAAATTGCAGCCATGAAAGATTTTTGATCTCTTTGTCTGCCAATTTTGTTCCAGCTGCATGCATTCTGCTCTAGGACACTTGCAGAATTTACTGAATAGCAAATGGTGCGTCAGCTTATTCAAACCTGGAGATAAAATAAGCAAGGCAACAGTTTTTGAGAGTGTGAGAGATATGAAATCAAACAGACATCAAGGAGGTTCCAGCAACACTCAGGCTCAACCAGATGGAGCAGTGGCAGCAGCAAGCAGCCAAATTCAAGACAAGGGACAAAGATAAGCAGTGACCTGGTGGAGATGGGTGAGCTCTGGTGAAGTTGGTTTGATGCCTATTTACAATCATCTGCTGTTGGAGAGATTTGAACAAATAAGGAAACAAACTACTAAACAGAGACCACTATGAGGTGTTGAAACCCTCCCTGCAACCAACCCTGGAGCTGCAGTGCTCCCAGTGTAGGTAGTGACAATGATGGCAAAAGGCAGAAGAGCAAGGAAGCCTTGACTTTTGTACGGTATTGCTCTGTTCTGCTTTATCCTTGCGCCATTTCCAGTGCTAGTGAGGCCAATCCCTCTTCTGAAGGTGTTGGCAGAATTTTTTTCTTCCCATTTCTTCCAATTTGAATCTTCCCTGAAGACAAAAGGCATAACTTCTGGAGGAAGGGAAAGAGAGAAATGAAAACACACATTTGGAAAATCCTTCACAATATTCATGAAGTTTTTTTAAAGAGAAGACAAAGTGATGAAAGACAAAAGGGTGAGAACCTGGTGAGGTCTTGAAGTGAACAGTACTCAGATATATTCCTGGGAAGAATGTTCAGGTGGATGTTGAAGCACTGCATGAAATAAAGGATATCTGCAAGTGATTTGTTATGTCTATGCAGGATTGAGCTTTATTCCACCAAGTGATGTATGGGTTAGGACACCTGGCGAGTGGAAAAATTTAAGACAGGAGAGGTTCCAGTGCATTCTTTCAGAAACTTTTTGTTTCTTACCAATTCCCCAGAAATTGTTTCCTGTGTGTGCTTTGTTTTTAAATGCATAGAAATACCAATTCACTTTCCAGATCTCCATTTTGGCAGTTCAGAGTGAGGAAGAAGGTGTACAAGGTTAAAAGAGTCAACTCTGAATCTGATCTTTAGAGCTTCTCAAGTGCCAAGCAAAACACAATGACATTAACTGATAAGAGGTCATGAATGAAGTAGGAATGCTGGCACTCACAAATCCGGCCTATCTGTCCCATTAAAATTAGAGGAAATTGTCTTAACTGGGGGTATCAATGTGTCCTACTTACAGCAAAATGGCAGATGCAGAGTTTGGAGACTTCCATATGTAGCAATATAGTAATATTCATACAGGAGAAACATAAAGCAGCTTTGGAAGGCCATTGTGTATGCAGTTGGTGCAGGTTTTTAAAGCAGCTTAGTTTTCTGATACAGTTAATGTAATATAACCCTGCAGAGAGTGGGAAGGAAATCAATCCCTCCTGGTGCTATCCAGGACATCTTGTTCCTAGTGGCATTACTGCTCCTGATGTAGTAGCTGCCATGACAGTAGAGGGGCAGGGTGGTGAAAATCTGATAGAAAAAGCACAGTTTGTCCAGAGAAAGAGTCTTCAGCATTGAGATTTTCAAGTCATGAGGCTTTTCCATTCTTCATCGACCAAACTGGGCACAGGACACGTGCAGCACTTTGCCCAAAAACCTCTCCTGAGACACAGAGGTGCCTTTTATGTTAGTTCCAATTATGTTGGCAGTACATGGCGTTTATGAGCAACAAGATTGCTGTAGGACAAGAGATGTTTTTAATGAAAGTATTTAGTCCCTGAAGCAATTGTTTTGTGATTGCCTGGCAAGAACATCTCTGCCCCAGAGCTTTCCACTGGAAGGCAGAAACAATTCTGATGTGAGTGGTAAATACCCTGCTGTAAAAAAAACTTGACTTTTTCTCAGTTTTTAGGGATCATGTGCTTTCAAAGTAAGCAATGTGTCTTTAATAATGTTGTGACACACAGAAGAACTGGGAACAAAATGATCTTTATTTTCTGGCTGTAGTAATGTGACATTCTTCTGGCTGAGGTTACAGCCAGTTACACTCTATCCAGTGGCTCTTACAGTTATTGTTATAAAGCTTTATCCTTGCTATCATCAGGATGGTGCTGGATTAATTTTTTCCTATTCTCACAGTGTTGCAGCCAACAAGACCCCTGCATTCTGCCAGACACACTGGAACTGTATTGTGTGGTTTAAAGCAGATTCTGTGAGAACCTTTAGCCCACATAGAAAATTTTGCTTAGATTTATTCCAGTATAAACCAATACCACAGCTCAGAAAAACAGAGTATGGAGTTGCATGTTTGCAAACTGAGCACAATGTACATGTGTTTACAAAGCATATTAAAAAAAAAATTCCTATCATTTTACTGAGGCTATATTTACAGGCCACCAGGCACTTTCCTCTCTCCTGAGAGTTTGGAGGTAGTCTTCAAAGAATCCTTAGCTTTACGAGGCATAAAAATAAATTTGGAGCTAATACAGGCAGATTCCTGGCAGGGTTTTCCTTCACTCTGCCCTATGTAACTATGAGTGTAAACCAGGGCTAATGTTTTCGGCTGTGAAAAGGTGAACTTATGAAAACAACACCACAATGTTTTGTTCAGGGTGTGTGCTATGTTACCATAGTCAAGTTGAAAGAATAGCACCAGTATTATTACAATAAGCTGTCTATACAAAGAATTCGCTGAAGTAAAATGGTCANAACACCACAATGTTTTGTTCAGGGTGTGTGCTATGTTACCATAGTCAAGTTGAAAGAATAGCACCAGTATTATTACAATAAGCTGTCTATACAAAGAATTTGCTGAAGTAAAATGGTCATTTTTTTTAAGAGTTAACAGTTGCAGTATGTTCAAGGATAATTATTGCACTAGATGAGAAAACGAAGGATCAACGACTCTTAGGGATTTCTGAATGTTACAGTCAAATTTCCATCTCCGTTTGTGTATGAACTTCTGACAGAAGAGAGCAAGGCAGGATCTCTCCTTTTGCAGGTCCAGGTGACATCAGAGCAGCTTGCTAAAGAGCATGGCATTTTCCAGCCTGCAGATGTCCGAACCTGTGTCCACCAGGATCCAGCAAGCACACATGCCATAACAATCCTCTTCCTCAGGGGTCTACTGCCATAAGGTGTGCCAAGCAGTGTCCAAGTTGCATCCTTACTGAAAACAGCAAGAAAATGACTGGGAAGGGACAGGTCCATACTGCTCCAGAGGAATAGCAGCAGCTCATGTATCTCCAGGGCCTTCTTCAAATGTTGGCATTTTAACTGAAGAAATTGTTCTTCCACAATTAACCCAATCCTATAAACAACCAGTATCCAAATCTGGTCGATAACTCTTATTCTACAACAGGAGAATTCAGGAACACAGGAAAAAAGACAAATTGGGTAAAAAGATGAACCATAATGGTACTGTTCAGGGAGAATGAATAACTGAAACATGACCCTAAAAATCCTATACTGATTAGTGGTGAAAAACAGAGTTTATTTTCTATCACAATGGTATTCTGCACCAAGAATCTCTGTTTCCTGTTGTGGCAATTGATTACAGTGGAATAAAAGTTGCACGTGCATCTAAAGAGTTCTCTCAGTGGTTTTCACTGAATTATTTGCTAGGGTGAGTAAAAAAGTATCAAGCTAGTCTCATCTTGTCTAAACATTTCTTGTCCTGTTTGAAACTGTGTTTCCATTCTTCTTAGAAACATCTCAATTTTATTCAGTATGAATTCTTTGCTTTCCACCAGAAGACTTTCTGGCACTAGAACTTTTTTCACTGAATGATTAATTAGGTTGAATGTTCCAGCTTTTCCACATAGCAAAAGGCCAAATTTGTTTCAAGTTGCACAGGATCACCCAGTGAGTAATTTCTGCAGAGTCTTCTCTGGCTGCTGCTAGACCAACAAGGTAGCAGGCTAATGTTGATTAGGTACTTTTCACCTGCCTGTCTGAGGACAGACACACCAACACTTTCCTAGAAGCGATGACATTTGGATATCTGACAGATGGGAATGTTTTGAAGATATGTTGCAAACTTCCCGTCAAACAGGCAGCAAAGTTTTACTGATATCAGGCTTTAAGCCCCCTTAGAGTTTTGCAGCAGCCCCAAAATGCTGCAGTTGCAGAAACACAGCAAGAAGCAGCACACCAGGCTGAGAGCAAGGATAGGAAGCAGCAGTGCTCCTGGGCACTTGGAGGCAGAGAGGAAATGAGGGAATGGTGGGCAGCTGGAGGTCTGGACATGCTGACTCGAGCCAAGTGGTCTTTTCTTCCCCAGGATTGTCCTCAGCTTCCTTCAGCAATGGCAGCTTTCAGAAGGACACTGCACAAAACCCATCCTAGGACCAGGTTAACTGTTCTCTTTGCTACCTATAGCAGTAAAGTTGTAGGAAGATCTTGGGGTATAAAAGTCGTGAGATCCCACTCCTGAAGGAGTGTACCAAGCATGCCTCAGTTCATGGAATAGCCATGGGGATCCTGGTGGGACTAATGGTATTTGTTTGGCCACATGCTTGGAAGAAAAACAGATTAAAATATTGTTACTTTTTAAATAAACCAAGAATTTACATCTCTTTCAAACTAAGCCAAAGCTCTTTGAAACACAGAAAAGTCAAAATAGGTTTTTCTACAATTTCCTCTGTTCTCTCATTTGAAGGCAATGTTTCAGTTAGCTTAGCTGCACTTAGTACTTGCATGGATAGGAGCCAGCTGCCAAGAATCTGTAAGGATTGACAGCAACTGTAGAGAAAATTGGGAGAGGAAAAAGAGGACTATGCTTCCTCAACATTTTTAATGAAGTGCAGCAAATTTAGAACAAATGCATGTAGAGACTTGTTATTCCAAAGACTACATTGACTAGTTAATGGGAAAATCATTATTTATTTAGAGAAAATTATCTTGTGCAATCATTTAGGCCCTGGTTTATTCAGACAACCCAAGATGATTTTGGCATCTGGTGTTCTTGGCATGGAAGAACCCTGTCTGGGTTCATACCTCACATTGCCCTCCTAGCAGATGTCTTTTATGGAAGCAGCAATATCCTCAAGGGAGTTTCATGGTCTGAGAAGCAGTCAATGAATGCTCCAAGATAAGTGTGTGTGAATTGAATAGTATGATGCCCCTCCAAAGTAATCACAGTGCAATGAATGAGCAATGAATGCCCTGAGGTATAAATTAATTCAAGATGGTCTTGCAAATAGTGTGGTGCCCTTCACGTGGTTATACACACCAGCAGCAGTTGCTCTAACTGCTAAAAACCTGTGTTTTGTTTTACACTCAGGTCTTCTGGACAAAAAAGAAGTCATTTACCCCCTCTCTCAATGGTATTGGTTTTGCAGACTTTAATTATGGAAGAGCCTTCTTGGAACAGGTTTTCAATCTCGTGGAGCCTGCAGGGTGACAAGGGACCTGCATTCATCACCTTGGAGATGTCACCCCTTATGTCTGGTGTGGTGAAGGTGTCCCTTTGAGTGGTCCCTGTTGCTTGGCTGAAAAAGGACTGCACCACATCTGTGGCTTCTCATATGTTCTTCTGTACAAGTGGTACAAAATGCAAAGAGAAAATGCAAAGTGTCCAAAATTACCTCTACAATCATCAAAGTGAGCAATTATCCCTCAATCGGGAAACAGGGGTTTTTTGTGTGCTTGGGGCTTTTGGTGTCTGTGCTGGTTTGTGCTTCAAGGGCTTGAGTTCACTTCCAAAAGAAGCAGAGGGATGCACCCACTTTTAACTGCTTCAGAGTAATGGCTACAACTGGCAGTATTAACAAAAGGAAAGTGGGAAGGAAAGTAAACCCAGGAAAACAGTATAACAAACTGCTCACTCCCCTGTACCTGGTCTGTTTGTGTAAGCACAGCCTAAAAAATCTCACCAAGCCACATTTTCAAAAGGAAGCAATGAAGTTATTCTATTGACATTCAGACCATATCAAAAGAACTTTTTCTGCATTTTCATAAGGGTTTGTTTTTTAAAGGAAATACTAATGAAATGTATTGCAAACTTAATGCCTGCTTCTGCTTGAACTTCTTCTGTGAGCATGGATGTGTTCCAACACTGTTAAAGTAAATGGGAGGAGTATCACAGTGACAGGATGGGTCTGGGCCCACAGGAAAATCCAGCAAGTGCTGGCAAGTTGACAGGGAAGCTGTGCTTAGTAAGGTCATTTGTAACCACTCTGTGATGTGGGCAGCTGTGCAGTAGCTCTGTTGCAGAATCAGATCTATAAACCAGACATTATAAATATACTGTACTGTTAGGCCACTGCTGGGAGAAGAGGGTTTTCTGGATTTGATAATATGTAACACTTAAAATGGTTGTGTGTTATTTCCCCAAATTGTAAAATTGTAAATTATATTATTTTAGAGTTATCATATTTATTTAGAGGTATTATCATGTTTCCTGTGGTTCTTCTTATGGTTTCTTACCATAGCCATGATTTGAAGGAGCATTTAGAAGATGTACTTTAGTGCATGCCTTTCCAGAGTGTTACTTAGACTTAGTTTTCAATGGGCTTTTTTTACTAATTAGAGATGCAGATATGAATTAGGGTATATGGGCTTTTGAGTTGAAGTGTGAGACTTTGACTTCAGGGGATGTTAAATGAGTTGCTTTGGCCAAACACTGAAATTTCAGTGTTTTCTTGTGAAGTGTTGAAATACAGGAATCGGTCCCAGATCAGATCCAGTTCTCTTGACTGCTTTTCATCCTTGGCTAAGCCTTTAAACAGCTTCTGTTGAACATACAAGGTTTGCTACCATCTCCAGCATGAACAGAGTTGGCTAATTTCTGAGTAGTTGTAGTATGAACAGTCTGGAAAATGAAATTCAGAAGTGAATATTCTTTTTGTGTTGACAGTCTGCTTACAAAAGCACAGCCTTATGTGACGAAGTGGTGTTCCATAAAAGTAAGCACATACACTATGAACTGTGGCTGGCAACATTTAATAAATGCTGTGGTTTAGGAAAGGAACATATGTTTTGTGTGAGAGATTTTTCTTTAGTCCTAAATTAAACAATGCTATTTCTTGTGAACTTGCAATAAGAAATCCCCACAGGGTTAAAACTCTACTGTTTGCTGTCTTTTCCCCCTCAATTTTCCCTGAAGAATGAGCTTTAGAGCACCTAATTCTCATTTTCAGACAAATTAAGAAAGGGGAAAAAAAGTGCCCTTTTTTATTACAGATATTTTGTAGCCCAACAAGTATTCATACAATAGAAGCATCAGCTTAGAGAATTCAGAAATTTGACTAAAATATCTGCTAAGAGGTAAGCAACAGTAATCAATTAGCACATTATCTGAAAAAGTAAATTATGTGTCCAGCCAGACTAACTATGTTAAAATGAGTGGCAGGAGAAGATGTCGAGATTTTTTTCTTTATGACCTCTGTTGGTATGTGTTGATTTTTTTTGGCACTGCCCCAGGCCCCAAGTGCATGCAGTTGAACAAGGGGAAAAGGCAGCAGATTTTATTGACTCATAATATGGCTTGCTGTAGTGTTCTGAGGGAAAACAAAAGGCTTATGTTAGCTATAAGGTACTGTAATATATATTTAACTGGTATAAATTATAAGGTTGTCTCTCCTTAAGAGTATAACATATAAGGTTGTTTCAGAGAGAGTCTAAAGTGAAAAATGATCAAAGCACTGTCCAAAGTAGACAAATTCATCAAACAGACCCAGTTATTAAAAGAACACAAACTTGTGTATGAATTATTTGCTCCTGCTCAGTTTGAACAAAGGTTGCTAACCATTCCCAGTCTGAGATGAAGGGTAATTTTGTACTGAAGACAAGCACCATGGCACATGATGGATTGCAGAATGGATCAGGTAACTCGACTCAGTTTTTCTCCTTGATGCTGTTTCCAGCCAAGCTTTCTGAGGCTGGGAAGCATAATTTTCTATAAAAGTTGGGTTCCTTTTTACTTAATATACTGTGGAATTTGTATAGGTCCAGATAACTTCCAGAAATCCCTGTTTCTCTCTCTCTCTTCTGTCCTGAAATTTAGCTTTTGACGTCCTTGAGCACCAGCAGAGCTCGATACAGCAGATACACTGAATTGTCACAGTGCATGACAAGGTTTGTGCATGGACAGGTCACTGTGTCAGGTCTATCTGTGACATTGATCAAAATAGAAAAAATCTTCTGTCAGAGGGAAGTTGCAGCATCACTTCTGGGTTTTGATGGGTCTTTACAGTGCCTTCAGAAGGAGGCAGCAAAGGCTGAAGACTGGAGTGGAGCTGCCACGTAACACACGGGATCTTGGTGTGTCAGGGACACGCTGCATGGAGACAACAGTGGTTACTCTGGGACAGGCAAAGGGCAGCTGACTCCCTGAGACCAAACAGAAGCCCTTGGCTGTGTAATGATGAGTCTGGCATATCAACATCTTAGATCCTTTGGAACCAACCTAAAGCTATCTTACCTCTTCCAAGCACCAAGCAAATAGTACTCAGGAAAAACTGTTATTTGTCCCATGCACTAAAAACTTTTAGACGGGAATTGATACACCACCAAAGTAAAAGGGCTCAAAGATAATCAGTTGAATAAAAATCTTGGAATTATACACATGGCATGAAGGTCTGTAGAATTTGCCAAGCTATCTAAAATGCAGCTTAAATGGGTTATGAATACCTAGGGTGAAATTTTGGCTCACTGAAAAGAGTGGGAATTCTGCCATTGATCTCAACAAGGCTAGAATTTCTCTCTCTTTAGACTCCCTCCACTTATTCTCATTTTATTAGCCATTCTGCTTGCTGATTGCATGCATTTTTATTTTTCATGGAGAGGTTGCATAAAGTCAGAATATAATATTTCACAATTGGCAAGACACCCTCCATCCTGCAACTGCAGTTGTAGTTGCCTGTGGGGAAGCAGTGAGTGGCTCAGGGCCAGAATATTGCAGCATTGAGGAGGGGTTTCAAGGGAAGCAGAGCAGCCATGGAGCAGGAAAGGAAAGGGGCCCCTGCCTTGCATTCTTCTATATGAGAGCCAGGAAGAAGCTGCAGCCATCTGTACTCCTAGATGCTTCCTTTATGTAACCCACAATGTAAAACTGGCTGCTGCAGGGGTCATTCAGGCTTCTTTTTTCCCCCAGTCATTATCCAGTGTGGGCTGCCACTGTTTGAATCCTCCTCCAGCCCACTTATTGTATGTGTTGACTGGGGAGCTAGAAAGCCACTCCTAAAGCTGAGAGTGAGATGATCTGTGCTCCTTCCACTGTCATCTTTTACAAGGGGTGTTCCATGCACACTGCGTGATGCTTTGCGGGTGACTGGGGAAATACAGCTAATAGATGCTCACAAAGCTTCTTCTCTGGACAAAGCCCAGCCTTCCAAATTAGTGGGGCTAGGCTCCATCTCTTCCTTCAGCAAATCTTCCAACCTACTAATCCATATTTCATTGTAGGGAAAAGTGTGAAAAAAAATACACTTAATATGTTTATGGCTCATGTTCCTCTGCTAGCTTTAGTTAACCATTTCAAGGAAGCTTTCTCTGAAGATGGAAAGCTTTCAGGGGCAGGCCAGCCCCTCAAAGGCAGTGCCTGGAATGCTTTGTGTGCCCCTTTGCTCACAGCTCTGGTCCCAACAAAGCTGCAGTCCTCAATGGCGTTGCACTGTATCATGTTATATTTCAAGTGCTTCTGGAATCCTTTTTTTCTATGTACTTTATTCAGATTTTGGTCATATATTATCTGCCTTACAACTCGACACCTATAAAAATTTATGAATTTGTATTAAAACCAATACTTGATTATGTCAGTGTTTATGAGGCTTCCCATGAGTCCTATATACTTCAGTTGAATCTAGCTATAGCCCCTCATAATAATAATAAAACAGGCCATATTTCACCATTTCTCCATTAACATGACTCACTGCTCGCAATTACAGTAGCTACCAGCTCACACTTCTGTTGACTTTAAGGATTTGCTGCCTTGTAAGGGTCTTTGCTGATCTAAACACACATAGACATTTATTCAGTGGGCCTCCTTAACTGGACTAGAAATAGCTGTGGGTGCATTTTTCCCTTTTCAGAGAACAATGTCTAACTACATTTGTTCATGCAGAAGTGTGTAGTGACTCATAATGAATGTGTAATTGTGGGTTTATGTACTGATAATAAGAAAAAATTGTCACCACTAGGGCCTTTGTGTTTGCAAATGTTCTGGATATGGAGACCAACTGAAAAAACAAAGAATATAAACCAAATATGCTTCTTCCTCCCACAGTAAGGCTCTTCTTATTTCCACCCTTTATTTGTCTGGATCAGCCTTAAGTACTTCATTCTGGGGCTTGATACAAATTTATGTGGAGTGCCAGCTGCAGCAGTCACCTTCTGGCTTTTGCAAGGGAGTGTGTTTCACCTGAAGTTAATAGTTTAGAGTCTGCTTTTGGTATTATGCAGTTCTTCTATCTTCATTATCCAGTTTTTAAAGCCAAACCAATGTATACAGTAATAAAGACTAGTAAGACTCCAGCATTTTAAACTGGGCATCAGTGAGTGGGGGGGATTTCTAAGCTTTAATACTAGCAATTGGTAACATTCTGCTTCTGCCAGGATAACAGCAAGATGTACAACATTCTTGCAATATAAGATTCTTACATCCTAGGAATGATAAAGATGTTTTAAAAACTGAATCAGGGAAAAAACTCTCTATATAGATAATGATATACATAAAATATACACCATACATCCATGTTTTCCTAATTCTGAATAACATAATTACTTCAGAGGAAGGACTTGGAGGTACACAAATAGTATATGTGAAACACAGGAGAAAATTTCTCTTAATCCCCCTTTTTTACTTCCCATAACATAGCTATAATATTTCTGTAATATGAGAACTCCACAGGGGATATTTCTGCTGGTTTGAAGGATGCGCTTGATAGAAGTTTGTTCCAGAAGTTACAGCCATACATAAATTTAAATGAATATGTAACATATACATAACTTTTAGCCAACAGTTATATAGCATTGTAACATGTTTTATGGAGACATAAAGCTGTTATGATTCTTGAACTTTTTAGTTCCTTCTGTATCAGATTGTATCTCCAGGAAAAGAATAGATGACTTATGCCTAAGTTTAAATGATTCTGAAGTTATAAATTTAACAGATGTAGATAACACCATTACTACTCCCCAGAGACATTTCTCATGTCTCAAAATACCTTGAATGACTTAATTGTCTCAAGATAGTGATGTAAAAACTGTTCAGGATGATAGGTTGTACTTTTTCCAAGTCAAATTAAGCTCCACTTCTACAGAAAGCATTTATTGCATTCACAAACCTTGAGATTGTTGCCAACAGTAGTATGTTGCATTTTGGCAAGTCCTGCAGGGCATATCTCCATAGCCTATGCAAAAAACAGGGATTTAGAAAATGGACCAAAAGGGGAAAGAAATCGTTAATTTCTGTAAGATCTAGTGCATTAGAGCAACATTAAAACCCTCTTCTGGTATTTGTCCTGCCAAAAATGTGGACAATGAAAGATCAGTGTTTTTGAAAATGAGTCTCTGAGTCATATAAAGTTGGGATATAGATGCACAAGAGCAATTAAAAATCATGTAGGTCAGAAGAAGGTTACACCTATTGCAGTAGAACAATTAGACCATCTTGCTCTTTTATTCAAAGCAGGACTTGGATTCCATAGATTCCATTTTAAAAGGATATTTCCTAAGTGTCAGATGGTCAGGATGTTGTAGCCAAACATCTACTTTTAAGATTTCAGGAAAGGAGCAGAATGCACATTTTTCTTGCCTGCACAGCATTCTGACTACTGGGTAAAGAATATAAAAAAGTCAGGGTTATTTATTTCTCTTCCTTATCCTTGCAAATGTCATCAATTGTGAAACTTATCTTTTACTTCTTTTGAAGTTCCTCTGGTGAGGATATGGCAAGAGCTGGTGGCACTCCCTCATACAGATGTGTACATCAGAGCTAAAATACAACTCACCCCAGCTTGTGCTCACTCTCTGCTACTCTCCCTCCTACAGTTAAAGAGTTTCTGCATGGCTGTGCAAAGGCTTTAAGGGATATGTGGATGACTGTACAAAGCTGAATTGCAGTCTAGATATATAATTATCAAGTACACAATTTATTTCATGAACATAAATCATGTTCCTTTATGGAGAGAAATAATCAAGTTAGTGTCATTAAATTTTATAAAATATAAGGAACTAATTTCAAGGTCAAGATACAAATGGACTTCCTTTTAATTATTTTGCTATTACAGACTTCCTTTACTTTTATTGCACTGTAATTGTTAACTGGAGACAATTTTAATCTAAAATACGATCCTATTTCCCCAGACAAAAACTAGAAAAATCACTATTAGGCACTTAGGCACTATGCTTTGTATTTGCCAGTAAGAGCTTGTAACATCTCCACCTTGTGGTTGTTCATCTGAGTGATGAGCTTAGGCTGCCACATCTCACACCATGGATATTTTGGCTCAGGGACTCCAGGTTCTCTGAACATACATTTCACACCTTGAGGAGTTCTACCTAAGAGAGTCTTGTATTAAAAAATACATAGATTTACAGAATTTAGATTAAAATCGTTATTGTTTCATACTTTTTATCAGACATGATTAAAATTTTGTATTTTTGACATCAATAGTTAAATTCAGGCATAAGCAGCTACAGAAGCAATATAAGGTAACTAAAACTGTTCAACTTGAAAATAAGTATTTCTTACATAAAAAATGCCATCAAATCAAATCAGATGACACAAGGTCTTTGTCAAGACAATGAATTATTTTTTACTCATCAAAATATTTGCAGATATCCTGTATTTGATGAAAAGAATGCACATTTCACACAATAATTCTCACTCTGTGGAATGGGAGAATGTTATTGTCCCCGTTTCACAAGGGGAGAGCCAGCTGAAGAGGGAACTTGTCCTTTCACAAAGTCACAGAGAGAGACAGTGATGGAAAAGAAGAGTAGCCCAGACTTTCTGTTTTATAGTTCATAGCTTTTTATGTTAGATCTTCCATCTTTCATTCTGATATGATTTATTAATAATATCAGGAAATTGTCTACTCAACTCTAAGAAACCTTAGGTCATGGGTATTAACTCAGCACTAATTGCAGAAGTTGAGCTGTGGTTTTGTTTTTTTGAGGTTTTTTTACGTTTTACTTTTTTTACTTGCAAATCTAAGAAAAAGGTCCTTTGATATTTCTGGTATTTCCCCAGTCACAGTCAGCCAGAAGAATTAAGACACAAACTCTTTTGTGGTATTTTGTAACTTCCTGCACACCCCAGAATTTTAAAATGCAAATAAAGCAAATAAGTAAGTGTAATTGTTTTATCCAGGTTTTCTAAAATGTCTCAAATTCTTCAGCTTGATATTCTAATTGAAGGTGTCCCAACCTCTTATTTCCAAGAAGGAGACTTCTTTTATTTTACTTTTTTTTTTTCTGTCAGAGCTCATTTTTTTTCCTGTTCTGTTGTATGTTTATGCATAGAACATTCAATTTAGGAGGATTCAAAGGCTCAAATACATCTCTTCCAGCTCCAGGCACCACAGGTAGCAACAAAACTGCCTCTAGTAATAAGCATAGAAATTAGATTTTTTCCTGTCTGAATAGCCTTCCATAGGCGCCAAAACTTATGTGATGCAATTCTTGGCTGCAGCCTTGCAAAAGCATCAGTTTGGGTATAACTGTGGCTCAGTACTTTAAAAGTTGATAACTAGAAAAATAGAATTGAATTGTCCCAGTGAGTGTGTAAGATTTTGAATAGCTGAAAATGTTCACTAATAACAGTCCAAACTGGTCCAGTGTTATATGAAATGGCACTCCATGGGTAAGAGACTGACAAGAGGTGAAGTCTTGAAGAGCTTTTGTTAAATTCAGAGATCACCAGAGATATAAACCTGACAGAGGAGGTAAGGAAGAGGTTTTGACAATAGCAGGTGTATAACATGCATATGTAATCTGTGCTTCCTAAGCAGGAGAAGGAGTTTTGATCTGGGGAAAGAAACTCTGGAAGGAGGAGCTGTGAGAATGGTGGTTGATGAGGAAAAGTGGTGAATGTGGCCAAAACAGAAAAGACTAATCTAGATAAACAGAACATCTTCACTATAGGTGTCAACATCTGAGCTGGTTGTCCCAGCCTCCTCAACAGGGCATTCTCAACAGATCACTCAGAAAGGGCATATTTCTCACTCATAACTAAACTTTACTACTTCCTGTTTCTTTTTCATATTAGACTTCCTATTTATTTTTTTAGTCTATTCTAAAAAAAAAATCCTTTTAGAAAAATACTATTTTTGAAAGAAAATGCTTTTCTTGCCAGCACGTGAACTAATCATGGACTTTATAGACAATACAGAAGAAGAGGCACTCTGAGATCATGGTTAATACACCCATGAAGTAGTAGTATAAAGTAAATATTTTTCTCTGTTGACTACAAAATGAGTACAGAATGATATCTCAGCTACAATATCTGAAGAGTCTTAATTTCCAGAGGATCCAAATGATGGTCTCTTTTCAGCAGCAAAGACCTAGAGCTTGCTGAAGAACTTCAGCCCCAGAGGTGCAGTTGCACTCGCCCTGGCTGCCCTTGTCCCCAGGTGCCGGCTGCATAGCATGGTGTGAACCCAACCCTGCTGCTCAGAGCTGTCCAGACCATTTCAGTCTTCTTAAAGATTAGGTACTGATGATAGGAGACTGAGCAGCACGACACAGTTGGATTTCAGAAACAGAATACCCCAAATAGAAAATGTGGCTCTGGTGTGTGTTCCTTCATGCTCAGTAAGGATTTGATCACCATGTGGCGACTAATCCATAACTGCCCTGCTTTGCCAGTATGATTTCAGAATGCCACTGGATTAAATAACCACAGAGCTTTGAAGAGTAGAGCTGCTGAGGGATGGGTGGGAAAACTTTGAAAACCTAAAAGAGTTTGTTCAAATAACACATTCAGATCCTTATTGGGAAATAATTGGTCTGGAAATCAAACTTCAGTGCCTCCTTGTCTCAGACGTTAGCAATGCTGAAGTAAAACCACACCTTATAAACGTCTGATCTGCCGAAGTTCAGTGAGGCTCCAAAGACTTTTTGAAATGTTAAACTTCTCTGCATTTTTTCCAGGAGGGAAACTTTCACCCTGTTCTGTTTGAAGAAGTCTGCCTGTGACTAATTAAAAGCAGCGTGTGGCACACGTTGCGGCAGTGCCACTGTTGCCAAGCCCCTCTTGGTGGTCCTGGAGACCACAGGCATTTGCCTGCTGTGGGCACAGGCTGGCCAGGGCTGGTGGCTGCAGTCCCACGAACAAGGACACTCTGGCAGCCCTAACTCAGGCAGTGCTATCACTTTAGCCAGCTGGAGTAATGCCTGAACAATTCCAAACAGGACAGATGCTTCAACCCAGGAAAAGCTCTGTCACTGTACTACAGCCTGTCACTCGCAGATCCACTTGAAATAACTGGGATGAGGATAGTGTGTTAATCTGCTTCCACAGGGCAGAATAAAGTCAATGTTAGTGCCAAGTGTCTTTGCTTAGCCAAACCCTGCTCAAGTTTCACTTATCCTGTAGACTGAGAAATGCTTAGAATGGTCAAAACCTAAAATGTTTATTTTTTTATCAGTGAAAGCATCTTAATTAGGTTTTAGGGGCTTGTGGGCTGTGAGCACATACACACAAAATTCTATTATGCAGAGAATGAGTTAAGGAAATAAGAAAAGTCAATTCTGCGGTGTGCAGGATGATCTGATGGAGAGCATAAAAGGATATAGCTCGTTCTCTGGCCCTCTTCAGCCATCTGTAATCTAGCAACAACTGCATTTCCCTGCATTTCCCAGCTGCTCTGAGCTGCTGGTCACCTTCTATAGTACACCTTGCAGTACTTACGGTCTGCAGTATTAACTGGGGGAGGGAAATACAGTGACTAAAATTTGAAAGCAGGCTGTTTCTTTGGAGTTGAAGGGAAGGGAAACAATTGCTAGCACAACATGCAACTGTGCTGATTATGGGGATTTAGATCTATTATCTCAGTTTTTACTGAAAGCCACTTCCTGCAGCAAAGAAAACACTGCTTTTTTGATGTTTATCCTAAATTCATACTACTTCTGCTAGAATAGATATCTGGAAGTATTTAAGTGAACAGTTAAAGTTCAGAATTTGAAATTTAATGAAACAAGATTTTTATACTGATGATGCAAGGACTCTAGAAGAAAACAATGTTCCTTTTGTAATTAAGCAGAGCAGCTATTTATAATGTCAGCTGCATTCCAGTACAAAGTGCACTCATGGCATCAATTTAAAGGGCATATGTTGGAGGCAAACACACATAAGTGGTTTGGAAAGAGGCATGGAGTAAAAGTTTCTGAAGTGCCTAAGTCTCTTCAAGGAGTGAGACTTCAAGGACACTCATTTGATTTTGAAAGTTTTACTCAGGCTTACCAGAAACAACTTAAAATTGGCCATGATCCTCTTTAGCCACAGAAAATTCCTTTTGGAATAGGTTTTATTCGAGTAACTCCAGATGTACTTGCCCTGTTCCTGTGTTAGAAGGAGGTCCAATTTGATTTGAATAATTTACTTTGACTTCAACCACAGCAGGATTAAATCCTGAGTGTTTTGTCAGTAGAAGACTCAGAAATTTCTTTGCCTCTTTTAATATGATTAGTTTTCTTTCTTCTAGCAACTTTTGGTTTTCATACTTGCTTCTCTTTAGACCTGTAAGGTGCATTACTGAAAAAGCCTATCTTGCAATGAGCAAAGAAAATTTTCTCTAACGTTTCCAGTTTCCACCAGACTAAAGAGGAAAAAGCCTAAGTCTGTACATTTTACTGCATAGCTGAAACCAAATTCTGCATGGAAACATTTTATCAAGTACCTTATTTTTCTACACATTCCTGGAGGACCTGCAAAGGAGGAGCTTGTCAGCTAAATTGAAAACATACTAATAAAGTTAAAAAGTTAATGGGAGACATTTGCAATTTCCCAATAATTTTCCTAGTGACTTAAACTCGAAATAACTGTGTATACTTCTGCTACTGTTTTCCTTACATCTTTGTATCGAATGACAAGCAGAAGAATTAGTGCCGGATATCTACCATTTGTCGCACACCTATCAAATTATAGTTTTCCTAGGCAAACTTACAGTTCAGGTGGCCAGATCTCTGTTTGTCTGGGAGGCTATTTTCAATTACTTTTAAGTAATAATGTGTGTTTTATAACTCAAACCACTTGTATAAATAGAGCTTAAAACCTCGTGACTGAGGCAATAAAATAGAAGCAAAGGTTTAGCTGTAGTAACCTACTATGCAGTCCATGAAGGGCAGTGGCTGAAATATAATTCCAGGCTCTGGGCCACTTTTATGTTAACTAGAAGANCCCCAATTAGGATGATTATTATCTTAGTTAAGCATGTCTAATGATTGCTGCTTCTTTCAGTGAGCCTTAGCTGGTTATTTTGAACCAAGACATCTCCACGTGCCCTGCTAAAGGGTTCGGGCTGACTGCGTTACCTTTGCCTTATATCTCCAGACTTGTGAAAGGAACCCATTGAAAGATAAAATTTTTATTTCAGGATGCACAGAAGGGTAAGTCTGGGGGGTTGTTTTAATCCTGTCCTCCTTTTCTGTGTGTCCTTTCCACTTCTCCATTTACTTTGACTAGACTATCATATCTGAGTATCACATGGCCTGTCTTGTATTTATACCAACTAATGCTGGACATCACTGGCATCCTGACTAAAAGGTCAAAAGATAAATAATTTTGATGGACTGAGGAGCTATTTCAAGGGATATCTTTTGTTTTTCATTCCCTTCAGAATAAAATTTTTTGTTCAGGCAACTATTATATAAAATTTGTGTATTTGATAGATCTTTTTGACCTCAGAAAAGAAAAAATAAAGTGATATCTTATTCCTTTCTTTTATCTGCCTTAAGCCTCCAAGAACATTCCTCTGCATTCTTGCCTCTGCTGATAACATCTTTTCTAGCTGCTAAAGAGCTGACAGCATATTACAGGGGTTGTGCAGTGCTGAACCCTTCTCATTTAGATTTGGCCTGAATGCCAAAAATGTTGACCTTTTCTGTATTTAATATGGCTTAGAAGAGGCATCTTTCCAAGTCTTTGTGTAATCTACTGCTGAACTTTCTCATCCTCCTCCACTTCCCCTCCCCTTCAATCTTGCAGCACTCCTAATTCAGTGTATGGGATATAGACACCCTACATTGCTTAGCATATCCTTTTACATATATCCAAGGAATTCAGGAATTCTTCTGAATTTCTTGAGTACTGGTATATTTGTAAGAGTCTCTTATCAGTTTCTGATATCAGTCTTTGTTTATCTTTAGTATTTAATTGTCTGTTAGTGTGAGTGGCTCATTTCTTTCCCATGCAACTGTATTTTACCTGTCAAATTTTGCCCACCAGTTCTTTTGGAAGAATTCTTTTGACTGAGGACTTGATCTTTTTATAAATAATAAAAATGTAAATATAAATGTAATTTAAATTTTTTGACTTCACTCCATTATGAAAGGATACATCTAATAATATCCCAGGCCAGCTATCTTTGTTCTGCTATGTCTATTTAAATATTTTTAATACAAGACCAACCAAAACAGACACAATTTTAATGACGTTTTATGATCTGGGCTGTTTCTGGAATGTAGAGGTGATCCATGAAAAGGCAAACATTTTGAATAGCTGCCTTTGGATTTGCTCATATTTTGCAGGGGTACTGGTGATCATTTTAAGTTCCTTCCAGTTGAAATATTCTATTCTATTCTATTCTATTCTATTCTATTCTATTCTATTCTATTCTATTCTATTCTATTCCATTCCATTCCATTCCATTCCATACTAATTTACTTGTGAAGTCCGTTTTTTCCAAGCTATGAAATCAAATTATGATAAAGTTATAGATCAGTTTGGAAAAGTGGCATGTAGTATAGCAGATTTTGTAGATAATCTCTATTATTTAGCATGTGACTTCAATTTTCTTCATAGTTACAGTATAATCACAATGATTTTGCTTCTCCCTTGAATGCTAAATTGACACCTACTTTGAAAGCAGAATCTATTTTTTAGCTTAAAGAACAATTCCGATAATATTCCTTCACAAAATTCTAGCTCACAATGGACAAGGTGGTATAATTGTTACAGCTTTTATACCACAGTCTTCTGCCTGATGTGCCACCCATCCTGGGTAATGAGAAAAGTGGTTTTGTAAGCCAACAAAAGAGAGCTCTGTCCTGGACCAAATGGCTTCCAACAGCTGTATCCCATGCAAAAAGTAATGCCTCCAGATACACTTTTCCAGCCATAAACATGCAGTTCTCAAAAGTCAGCCCCATTAAAACTTATTCTTTTGAGCCAAGCTCAAACCATGGCATTGCTGGGTGTGACTTTTAGGGAACCAGCACCAAGCCTATCCTTATTTTCCTCAAGGTTGTGGGAAAACTCCCCAATAAGAGCAATAACAAAGCCTCATGGGCAACCTATGCCAAGCAGATGTGCACATGTAATTTCTGATGAGAAATCTTATGGTCCCCAGGGATCATTTCCTCATTCACTCATCAGATTCAACCCTACTGATGGAACAAGCAAATGGAAATGGAATGGAAAGGGCCTGCCTGTTTCTTTGTACTCAGTGCAAGTTTGTCCTATTAAATCTTTAAGAAGAAGCTCCATTTCAGGCACAAAGACATTAAAGGGAAAAGACACCCCTTATTCTAAATTACTGTGTTATGCTTTAACTTAAAATGGCACACATTTGAGGCATTTTAAACTAGTTGAAAGTGGGAAACGTAACACAGTAGAGCTTCACTCTTTCAACTTTTTTTTTTTGTTACCTATCATACCTACCTATCATCACCTTTGCATATCTTTATCTCTTCCCTGCTCTCATTTTCTTACTTCATCTATTTCCTTTCTTGTAATGCAGAATAAAAAAATCTCTTCCTGGCTAAGGTGGAGTGATATCCCATGCCAGCCTTCTGCCAGCCAGAAGGATGGCATGGGTTATCACTCCATCTTAGCCAAAAAGAGAAGCCTTACTGATTGCACCAGTAAGGTTTATGACAGCAAGGGATAAACTTCCCAAAGAAGATTCCATTTCAATCTGTAAGACTCACAAAACTAATTTAGCAGATGGATAATCGAGCCTTGTATGTTCCACCGACAGTGGGCTACTTTAAGGTCAGCAGTTCCCCTTAGAGTGACAGACAAGTATGTCAAAGTACTGGTGGATTCAGGATTCATGTTAGGTATTACCAGCATATTTCAGGTGAATTTCTCTATCAGCTGGCATCAGGGTCTGGTCCTTATAAACACAGAGCAGGAATGAGAAAGGGAAAGCTCACTTCTAGCTATAAAGTCTACCTTTCTAATCCTACCAACCCACGATTATTCTTTCATGCTGGGCAGACACATTTCTTTAAATTGTGTTCATCACATGATTAAAACCTATGGAAAGCTTGTTGCAGTCCAAAGACACTAAAAAAAAGACCAAAAAATTACCACTGTCTTTACACCAAGAAGTCAAGTCTTGTGCTAGTTAAACTATGATGCAACATTTGGATTTGATTACAGTAGGCCAAATTCTGCTCTCAGATACACAAGTCAGCTTGGGTAAGACTTGGCAAGGAGGACATTTTCAAATCTAATACAATGGTATTTTTATAATACCATGCCAAATAGGGCATAATATATTTTTAGAAACTTTCTCATTTATAATAATAAAATGCTCTTCAAGATGATTCATATTAAAAGAAACAATTATTTTGGCTTGCAGGACATATTTGTAGCTATGTGTAGACACTTATTTGGATGCAATTCAGCATCAAATAAATTCAAAATATGGACATGTGCCAGTGACAGGAATGAAAAAAAAAAATCTCAACCAAGTGAGCTTTTACTCAGTAGCTTTTGCAGTTTCCTTTGCCTGCTAGCTCAGAGCTCCCTGTAGCTTTACAGAGGTGAAGAACTGGAAAGGACCTCTAGAGGTCATCTGGTCTATACTTCTGCAAAAGGATAAATTCAAACTTACAAGTGCAGAAATCTGTCAGTGATAGTTTAGTATCTATTGAAAACATTTTAAAATGAGAAAATCCATGCCCTCTCATGGTATCCAGTATTTTTGCAGACAGACAAGCTTTTTCTAATGGCTAATTTAAATTGATTTTGATTAAATTATTTTTTTCCCTCACTGTGGTCAGGATAAACAGCTGAGCATGTTGTATTCCTCACTGGAAAGCTGTCAGTTTACAACCTTTCAGTTTCCTCTTTTAGAAGAGATGTGGTAGGCAGCCTTCATCTTTTCCATCTCATTTACATTTATGCTAAACCCTCCCTATGTTGCTGTTCTCCTTGGGGTCCTTACCCCAAATTTGGGTTAAGCTCCCCTACAAACCACCCCAGAGGGAAAGTTATTTCCATCTCTTTTGATTGGAGTGCCAAAAGCAGCAGCTCAGGTCTGACCAGCATAGAGGACACTAACAATAATCATGTCCCATATGTTGCATGACTTTTCTCAGTTTGCAGTAGCAACTCATAGCTGACTCACATTAAATCCAGAACCCACCATGAGTTGCCTTCAGATTTTAAACTACTTCTCCCACTTGTCAAGAGCCTTTGAATTCTAACTTAGACCTTCACAAGGTTTGTTTGTGATACCTTTCAGATTATAATACCGCAGTCCTTTGTCCAAAACAATACATTTTTTTAGAAAACTGGTCTTGGGTAAATGCTGGTGCATTTCTATACTTTTAAGAGTGAACAAGGGGTAATTGCTACTTAAAAATAGGATTTCTCTCATCTACTCACCTCCAATATGACAATTTCCCTATAATCTATTTCAATTTATTTAATACAGTATCAAAAGCTATTCTAAGGACAGATTCATTCTGGTTTTTTTTTTTGTAGACAGCTAAAAATCAATTTATTTCTTTCCCTGGGTAGATGCATCATTTGCAAGGCAATATTCAAAAAGCTTTAAAGTTAAGGTTCATGCTCCTAAGAAATAACATTGTTCAATCAAAGCTATTAGTGAATGTACTTTGTTAACTTAAATACAGGCAGCCTATTTATTAGCATGGATGAAAAATTATTACAGTTGTTAACCTGCAGATGACTGGGGTAATACGTTATGTTATTCCAATCATTCTCTGGGTGGGAAAGGGAATGGCAATGGTGTTTTGGAACTTATTTGTAATGCAACGTACCAACTTTCTGTTAAAGAAGTGTCAGTCAGGATAACATCACCTTTGATGTATCACTTTTTATCCCTTTTTTTAAAAAGTAGGGAGCACTCACTAGACTCTGGGCAGAAAAAGTAGTTCTGCCTCAGAATGTGTTATCTCCTCTCTCCCCCTCTGCTTTCTCACGTCATTCAGAACAAAAGAAGCATTTTAAGCCAAGTTTTAAGGCAAGCTGCTACAGTATTATCCTGTGGAGAACATGGCTTGATGTAGCCCAGAAGGTCACAGAGCTACCAAATCAGCAAATGGTCTCTGTTTGATGCTACAAAGCTTCTGTCTGAAGTTCTCTGACTTCTCCCTACCCCCTCCAGTTCATGCATTCAGCTTAAAATATATTGATGATGGTTTGGGGTTAGGGTTTGGGTTTGGATTTCTTGTGACTATCTGGCAGATTAATCTGCTGACAGGAGTGAATAAGATGGCCCTGAAGTTGTAAATGCAAGGAGATCCCCTTGTGTGATATGGGTATGCCCTGATTGCCAAGTGTGCCTTGCAGTTTGGACATTACATTAACTTTCCCAAACTTGTAGGCTTTGGGGACAGAAATCATTACTGTGACTCATCTGGAGAAATGCCTAGCATATTTTGACTGCTTGTAATATAAAAAATAATCCCATGGGCAGATCCCATTATCTGGAGCTAGAAATTTTCACAAGAAAGATTCAGTAAATGTCTCAACCTATAGAAGCGGACCAGATAAACAGATAAAAATGAGAGACAGACACAGTGCTTTTTATGCAAGTGGAAGGCTGTTTAGAGTAAAAAAGAATATTTATTAAGCACAACTGAATGGGATTCAGCAAGATTAATTTTTGATACCTTTCAGATTAGATAAGAGTAAATTATTAAATAGCAAAGGGGATATAGCATCCATGGATGTCATTTTTGAATAAATTCCATCTTAGGTTGTTGAATGAAAAAGAGCTATACTCAGCAGGGGTTATTATCAAAAGTGTAATTCAAGATAGCGAAGAACCACAAAACGCCCCCCCTGAAAAAGAAACAAAACAAAAAAAAAAACAAAAAAAGCCAAACCCCCCCTTCCCCTGCCAAAAAAAAACCCCAACACAATGACATTTAATGAAATACATTTTTAAATGCACTAAAAGATAATTTTCTTCAAAACACTGTATGTTCTTTACTACCTCTACACTATTTCAAGTATACCAGTGGTCTGGATAAAAGACAGTCATCTCGCTAAATTTATGTTGCCTTTTCTGTTTGAACTCAGCAGGTCTTTGCCATAAAGTGAAAGTTCTAAAAATCTTTTCTGCTTTTCCTGAAGAGAAAGAAAAGAGAACTTTACAGTTGGACCAAATCATACAATGTGGTTAGTATTCCCTGTCTCCCATGTGCTGTCATGTAGCCAACCAAAACAAACATCCTGGGTCACTCAGAGGACATGGCATTTGTCACAATAACTCTATGATCTCAAGCAAACTAAGGTGGTTTCATAGGATTCCTGATTTGCAAACAGCCTGAAACAAAACATGCAGACAGTTTTGAGTTTATATATTGATATGTATAGCACTGTTATGTGGGTTTGCTGATACAGCTATCCCTCAAAGATTCACAGAACAGAGGGAACACGGATGAAATTCCAGATTGTTACCTGTCTTGATGTACTGGCTTTTGAAAATGACAGTGGAAGGATCCTAGTACAGATTTCCAGCATCAAGGTTTCTAAGGGATTTTTGGGCTTTGTTGACTCCAGAGAGGTCCCAAGCCACTATTCCTGGGCAGCTTCTCTCCCTGCATCCCTGCCAGTGGTGCACACAGGCCAAGGAAAGGGCACAAGCATTGTGCCCTACTACTTCTGCCCTGCCATCACCTTATACTACTACATTCCCAAAGTCAGCTCCTGGTGGCCACAGGCTGAGGGGGGAGGTACAGTCGAGCTGCAGCTTTCTCTGGACCTATCAATCTCAGAAAAAGAAGGCCTCAAACCTGAAATTCAAAAGAAAGGATTTTTCCTGGAATATGGCTGTCTTGGTAACCGTGCTATAAAAGCAGAGCCCTGGAGTTTCCCCTGTGTTTGTGCATTTCAAGGTCCCACAGGCTGTCTGCAGTGGTGTAATGCCAGCGGTGCCTTGCTGGAGCCACTGCTGGTGTGACTTGGCGCTCATTGCTCAGGATTATACACCAAGGGCTCAGAACCTCAAATTTAGAGTTACTCAATGGAAATGCTGCTCACTGCAATCTGCCAGTGTCTTGCATAACCCTAGCCAATTCCAGCATTACTGTGGAAAGCTACAGGACACTTAAGAATTTTCTGGAAACTTTACCATTTTTTTTTATATATGGTTTTGTTTCTCCATAAGTCATATGGCCATTCTTATAGGTAAGTTTACACTACCTAGAATTTTGCTTTGAAATTTACCTTGAATTTTAAATTTGAATCAAGGAGTAATTGAATTCCTGGAAGCAGCAATCAAATAACATTTTTTTTTCTTGTGTGTTTGCATATATTTGTACAGAAATATTTTTATTGATAGCCAAAGGCCTAGAAAACTGGTCGGATGGAAAACAATCCAATTATTACCTGTTTCTGGAGCTTCACGTCTCTCTGGAATAACATCCAGGCTAAGGGCTCATTCTTGGCTAATTATTACACAATACTTTTTATTGTGCTGCTTTCATAGAGAGCAGGTATCTCACCCACGAGTATCATCTAAAGATGAAGAGAAGTACCAAAGAAACTTCCTTTCTTATCATTCAGGGTGTGGGCTCAGTTGTGCTAAGCCTGTAGGAATTAATGTTTCAGGATTATAGTAGCAACATGGAAAGCTGAACCATGAGACTTTGCTATGGGGAAGGAGGAATCTGACCAAACTGTTTTCACTCACTCACACTCTGTCACCCACATAGTCACCAGATCCAAGCTGTGCGTGCTCACCTAATACGGCCGGCATGCAGGCACCAAGGCACACGTGGCCAGGTGGTCTGGCCAGGGCTCCTGGCAGTGACCCAGAGGACAAGAGACATCAGCTCTTGGGTCTTCAGGAGATTTAGTGGCCTTTAGATAGCAACCCAATCTACCAGCACAGCTTTCTGTAGTGACAGGCTGCAGAGACTCTGTACCTGCCATGCAGAGAGGCTGCACGCACCACATGCACACGTGGGGGGTTTGTAGTGACAGGCTGGGTGATCCTGGGTCATTCCCAGCTGGTCTATGCTTGGGAGACTTTTCTCAATCTGACTCCCAGGATAACTGCTGCAATAAGAAAAAAATATGTATATACTGGATATAAGTTTATAAATAGATATAAATGTATAAATCAAGATATAAATCTGGAGTGAATATGCTGGTGAGTCTGCATGTTTATGTTGTTTTTCTAACCTCACCCCTTACGGTTTTGATCCAGTTCTGTGTTTTGCCTGATGAGACCAAGAGTGGATTTTGATTTCTAGAAGATATGCCAAACATCAGCGAAAGGATCTCTTTGTCTTCTCTTTGCCATATTGGTCTTGAGAACTGATCTCATTTAGTATTATTATTAGAGTTTGAAGTTCTTCAACTTCTGATTGATTCAATTATTCTTTTGAGCTTTAAATAACAATATTACGTAATGTGACCTTTGACACTTCCCAGAGAAATGACCAAGAGAATCAGACTTTGGGATTTTGTAGGTGTCTTTTGTTACTGTATTTTGTTATTTGTTTGGGTTTTGTAGGAGGTTTTTGGGGTCTTTTTTTGGTTTGGTTTGGTGTTTTCAAGAGAAGCTTAGCTGGAAGTAAAAATCCCCCAGTGAAAACCTCATAGAGCTTCACACTCATTAGTGCAACTTCAGAAGCACTTTGTCCTCACCAGAGGCCTGACAGAGCTTGCTGGATGCCACCTCTAAGTGCGAGAGTGCCTGAACTACGGCATTCCTGCAGCCTTCCCCGAGCCGGGCACTGCCCACGGCATACGCGGTGTCCGATCCGACTGCTGCAACCACATTCAGGGGAGCGCTGCTCTGTTAAAATATATTATTTGAAGCTAATGAAGGTCTCCCAGGTGCTGCCGTGGCTTCCAGGTCATATTCCTTAAAGAAGCGGGTCGGAACGCCCGCGGGCTGCCGCAGGGGCTCAGCCCTGCCCAGGAGCGCTTGGGCTCCCGGCGCCGCCGAGCGCGCCGCTGCCGGCCCTGCGCCATTAGATGGCAACAGCTGCCCGGCTAAACCCGGCCGGCCAGCGGAAAACCCAGCTCCCCGCCCGGGCCCGCATCCTCTTTCTGGATTGCGAGCGGGGAGCTGGCCAGCCTCTCTTCCGTGGGGCTGCGTCCCAGCGCCTGCCCCCACCATTCCGCGGGATAGCCCGCAGAGAAACACGGCAGGCAGCCAACAGCCCCGCACTTCCCTCTGAAACACGCTAAAACTGGATTTTTTGCTTTACGGGAAAATGCATCATTTGAGTTTTGTTGCAATATGAAGCCGGTTTTCAGAACATGGAAGCAACAAAAAGTAACAGCTTTGAGGTATCAAGTATGAATATTTCACTCGTCAAGTAGTGGAAGTCATTAAATGTTGCATTAGATGCTTCTTTTTTTTTTTTTTTCCTCCTTGCATGACTTCAGATTAAAACCACTAAGTAGCATGAAGAAAATCCAGTTGGAGAGAACCAAATACATCTTAGTTTTTCTGCTCCCATTCTGATTGTCAGATCAGCCACTGCAACATCAGCCTCGGGGACACTTCTCCAGCCTGGGCTTAAAGACACAGAGGTTCCATAACCTCCAGAGTGGATAGGGTCTTCCCCGTGCCAGTGACTTAATTAGCTCTTGAAAAAACATTTCTCAAGGAAAGGTCAAGAGTTGCAGATTAAACATGCAGCCAAGTCTGAGTTTCCAGCGTCAGCTTCTCTAGTTCTTCAAAACTGCAGAATCACAAAATATTCTGAGTTGGAAGGGCCCCATAACGATTCAAAGTTCCACTCTTGGCCCCGAACACCTTGGCCCAAGAATCATACCATGTGGCTGAGAACATTGTCCAAACACCTCTGGAGCTCTGTCAGACTGGTGCTGCAACCACTTCTCTGGGGAACCTGTGCCAGTGCCCAAACACCCTCTGGGGAAAGAACCTTTTCCTGATATCCAACCTAAACCTACCCTGACACAGCTTCTGGCCGCTCCCTTGGTCCTGTCACTGGCACCATAGAGGAGAGATCAGTGTCTGCTCCTCCTCTTTTGCTCACAATATCTTGGTTTCTAGTAGCAAGACATGCAGATGTGTACAGTGAATAAGCATTTTAAACCTATACTTTATTATTAACAGGGTTTTTTTTCCCATTGTGGCTACTGCTTTCCCCTTCAAACGCTGGAGACAGTGAGCATAAGATTGTCAGAAGTTCCTCATTTTCGGTGCTTAGGAATTGTATTTACCTTTCGCATGCTATAATTTATTCATCTTTACTTTCACTGTTGCTGGGCCATTATCCTCTCTCTTTTCAGTGTTTTCCTCCATTCCCATACTTTTGCTTCAAGGCTGTGCTTGAACTTCATTCCCTTAATGCTCAGAGACATTTTGCTGCTCCTGAGTAAAACTGTGTTTGTACTTGCAAGCATTGTCACTTCTAAGATTTTCTGAAGCATTGAGATGTTTTTGAAATTATTATCCACAGCCTATTCTGTTATTTCTATAATAACAGAAATTATTATTTCACTTGGAAAAGGGTAAATTATTCACCTGATCTCACAAGATCTTTTAAATAATCAAACAGAAGTGCCAAATAGCAGAATTAGGTGATCGTAAAATATGCATTTGCTTACTTCTGTTGACACAGAAATTCAGGGCTTCCTGTGGAGGAAATGCTTTTATGACAATTTTTACTACATGGTGTTGCACCTTCAGTCCTTCCTCTTTTAACTTTTTCTTAGACCCAAGGAAGCCAAGCAGACAGCTGATGGCATAAATCCCACTTTAATCATCAGGAACTGGCTATGTGTTTCAGCTGACTTCGTTGCTTGGGTTAGCTTCAATTCTTTGTGTATGATATTTGACTTTACCACCTGGATTTTGGATTTACCAGCTATCTTCTGCAGCACAGTCACCCACCCCAAAAGAGAAACATAACAAAGACAGAAAAACAGACTGGGCCAAGAAGAGGCCCCAGATGTGATGTAAATATTTAGTTTCAGTCACAGCAAGAAGGGCAACAGCAAAGTGCACTTGAGAATTTGTAAGTAATACTGCTTGCCCCTGAGCAATTTAATAACTTTATAAAAGTTAATCATTAGTTCCCTTCTAATTAATAATGAACATTCAGTTAAACATTTTCTTTTAATTTAAAATGGCACTTGCATTCCCTAGTAAATTAATGTACTTCTTTGAGTGTATTCCATAACATTTCAGCAGCCTTTCATAAAATTTGCCTTGCTGCCACACTATGGAATGGCTTTTATGGAGTAATTAACATCTAGTTCCTCCTACAATTAATAATTGATGTAAGATTGCCATAACAAAGGAAATAAAACTCTTCTTTTTATAACAGCAGTTGTTAACTGGCCAGAAGAGTCCTTATGACCCAAAAACCTCCTAGAATCCCAAAAAAGGGGCACCACTCATGCATATCAGGATGGAAGAGATGCTCACGCAGCCGTGCTGAGCAGAGACAGCCATTTACTGGACCAGGTAGAAGAATGGCATCCTTCCAGATGATGCTGAATTACAGGACTCAGCTAATTTTGAGCAAATCTCAGTATGAGGGAAAAAATATTCTCATATTTTAGGTGGTGGCCCATTATTTAGGGTGTTGGGTCTTTCTTTTGTGTGTGTACTTACAGACAAGCCATGGAAACAATGAAAGTCTTGGAGCGTATCAGGACTTATTTTTCCAGACTAAAAATACTGTTGCAACTGCTGGATTGACTTTGCCTTATTTTTGTTTTTGCTGTTTTTCCTAGGTTTTTTAAGTGTGCTTTCAATTTGCTTCTCACCAAATAAACATAAAATCTTGTCAGCAAGTTTCTTTTCCTCTACCCTGAAATCCAATGTAAGGAGAAGGCAAAAATGTCCCATATTCCCTCCTGTCTTCTGCTTCAGAGATGGCATAAATCTGAGAGAACCAATAATTTGCAGTGATTTACTCAGCATTCTTCATCCCGTGTCCATGGGGGAATTGTCCATAGAAAGCTTGTGGTTTTCTAGAATATATCTGGTTTTCAGTCCTCCCACGGGCTGGCTGGCTGTGGCCCCCTACAGCTATGGCAGCATGGTATGTCTGCAATTCCTCCTTGTATGTGCCTGGCTGCCCCCAGCCTCTCCTCAGCTCACTCATGGGAGTCTCTGCCACCACACCAAGCCTCCCAGAGGGATGCAGCCTCAGGCAGGAAGAGGCTGAGGCGCAGCACCTCCTCTTCTGCTGTCTGTGCCACTGGTGCCTGCTCTTGGCAGAAAATGGAGCCGACAGCGGAGGCACACGGGTGGCAGCAGGAAAAGCGATAATGCCATAAAATACATAACCACTTGCTACAGCAGATGTGAATCAGAGATTTCCGCTGGTTTAGTGGAGAGCACATTTTTCTGAATAGTCTGAATTCTCCAAAGAGTCATGGTATAATAAATCCATTACTTATAGCACTGGAACAAAGATACCACAGCCAAACAGTGCAAATTGCTGATCCCGTGTAAACTCGCTTGCTGTTTCAAATTTGTTCAGTAACTTTTGATGAGTTAACTTTGCAATAGTGGACTACACAGAAAAGAAATCCCATGTCCCTGTGCAGCCCAAATAAAAGCATAAAGCTGGGTTTATGCATAGACTTTCACTCTTGTTACTTCAAGAGAAAGGTGATTGTTTGCCTATTTCTGTCAGATCTGTTGTGCTGTGATCAAATAATGCCCCATATCCAGCATCACTGTTTGTGGAACCCCAGAAAGAAAATGATGGTGGGAGCATCCTGAAGGCTGTGTTCAAAGTCTCTGGACAACACTTTCCATCTACTCTTGCTTTTGATTACGATCCTGAAGAATCAGTTTGTGGTTCTTACTGTTACTGAGAGATTTCCTATGCTTTGAAGCAGCCTAATTACATAGTAAACTCTCTTCTGTAAGTGATGACTTCAGAATCTGACTACTCCTGCCTGGTCATCAGAGGATAACCAAATCAGGCACATCTTCTTCCTGCCTCCTCCATTGACAACTCATCATTCCTGAGTATCCACTTGGAGCATTGTTACAATGGGAACTGAGTTGTTTGGGTTTTTTAAGTAATACCAAGCATTTTTAATAATACCATCATGCTGTATGTGGCTTTATCCACAATAATCGTACATTTATTACTTACTATCAGTCTTTTATATTTCTAACTAGCAAGAAGTAAGGACCAAAAGAAGTAGATGTGTAGAATGAAATAACAGATGTCAAGCACTTGACATCCAAGCTATCCATTTTCCATGATCCTTAATTTCACTTTAACTCCAGCTTGCTCCCATTGACTAAAAGACCAATCTTGGCTATAGTAAATTAGCTGCACTTCTTCAGCACATCTTCAAAAAGAAGCTCAAGAAACCCACTTCATACATGCCAGGACTATTCTAGGGTGTGAACTAAAGCACAGTGACTGGGAGCAACCCTTCTCTCAAAAACAGTCTTGACTACCAGTAAAATACTAATGTAGAGGTACCAGCTCATGGCCATGATGGGGATCTTTTAAAACATTTGTGGCATTCTGAGGTGTTCTATCTGTGTCATTTGCTTAATATGCAACAAATTGTTTCTGTCATTCAATTACCTTAAATAATTTAATTTTTTCTCCAAGCTTTACCTGCACAGCTGCATGCCCATTTCTAGATAAAATGCAACATTCCATATTTAAGTTTGGGAAGGTTGAATAGCTTATAGCTATAAAAAGGGTGATATTTTGCTTTTATCATTCTGAAAGAGGTCTAAAGATCTTTTTAATTGTTCTAGCACCTTTGCAAAAGGTAGTGGAAACTTGAAATTTGGCATGTTTATCACTCCAATACTGGAAATTGTCTTTGTTCAGCCTACCAGGTAACTGTACTACCCTTTTATCCAACACCATTACAATATGGTTTTTACTGAAGGGATCATGAGGTATTTTTTTCTTTTCCAGGAAAAAGCACTGTCTCGTTCACTCCATGGCAGTACCACATGTTCCAAATGTGCCAAATGTGCACAATGGCTAAAGAGTGGAGAGTCTGAAGATATAGAAACATATGTCCAATACTGGATCAAAAATTGAAGTATCTGGGTTCAGTTTTGTTTTCATAAATCCTGCCTGCCCTTGGACAAGTCAGTTATGGCTGGGTCCTGGTGCCCCCTCTTTGTGGCTGTGTGATAGGTGTCTTTGTGGTATCAGCCTTTTCCTCAGCCAGAGCTGCACTCCAGCTGCAGCCACTGCTGTCTTCACAACTGCTTCAGGTTGTGTGAAACTAAATTCATTCCAGTTTGCCTGGTGTTGGACCTGCACAGACAGCCTTGAAAATTATTTTTATTCAAGCCAGACTCTGATTAGTGTGCACAGATCATGCTCTGAACAGTAAAAATAAAATGAGGAAGTGTCCTTTAAAAAATTCCTCAGTGTGTCATCATCAAAGCAGAGATTTGCAAAAGCACCTGGAGTGCAATCTGCACAAAGATGTAGCAGCACTTTATCTGTATTTGTAACACTGTAAAGCTGCATCACACACCTCTGTTATATGGACTATTTTTATAGGACTATCCTGTACTTCAGGGAATAAGGGATTAAGCTGTATTTTGAAAACAGCAGGAATTTGCCCACTTCAGTGGTTGCATCAGCACAGCTGCATTGGAAAAACATTGATTTCACTAATCAGCCCAGTCATATCAATATGAAGCAGAAAAAAGTCTTTCCAGGGACTTCCACATTACCAGATGATACTCAGAGGACAGCTGCTTCCTCTTTAGTGTTCCAATTACATCCAGTTTCCCCTGAAAGAACCAGATATTAAAACTTCATTTCTAGGACAGGGCTAAGGAGTTGCCCTGAATATGATAGGTGTCTGTCTTATTTCTTGAGCCTTACAGTGCTGAATGTCTTGTTGCTGAAGTACACTGATGGATCTACAGGTTGATATTTTAAAGTGCTGTGCCTGTCCTCCTGGGCCTTTTGCAGACTCTGGGCAGATCTTTCTGCTAAAGGTGGAAGAAAAGAACTAAGCAAAAATTCTTGACTTTTATGTCTTCATACCAAAGTTTGCCCAGTAGTTACATTTTTGCTTAATAGAGCAAAATCCATGCTGCAAATCACATCACAGAAATGTGTAGGGGTGGGAAGGGGCTTCTGGAAGTCTTTCATTCTCTCCTCCTACATAAAGTTTAAGGTGCTTAGCACTTTATCTCCCACTGAGTTTCATGTATCAGTAAGGATGGAGGCCACAGCATCTTTCAACTTCTGTCCCAGTGTCCAATGATCCTAACGGTAAACAATCTTTTCCTTACATCTAAGGAGGAATTCTCATGTTCCAGCTGCAGTTCTGAATTCAGTTCTGAATTTAAAGTTGATATAATTTTAGCTTTTATGAGGGCTAATTAAAATGAAATTGATATCTCTGCATACCAGGTCTCAAAAATACAATAATCTTCAATAAATGCCACTACTGGTAAGAAATGGAAGACCCTCTGGGATATAGTCATGCAGACAAAAAACATACCTTGTCCTGGAAAATCTCCTATCGCGTGGGGTGTATGCTGTCAGACAAACTGCAAAACTTGTGCAGATGATGTGAAAGTTTAAGGACATCAACCAAAACAAATTTTTAGAGGGCAATAGTAAAAATGTAAATCTACTTCTTAAAATTGAAGCAGTTTACGTTTTGAACCAGAGAGACTTGGTATATTCATGCACCAGCTAAACTGCCCCTTTTGAAGTTCGTAATGTCCCTTCATGAATAGAATAAATTTCCTGTAACACCCATCTCCTTCCCATCTTGCTGCATCCATATCCCATTTTTTGAGTTAAATGCCACTGGAGAGTCATGGCCAAAACCAGAGAGCATGATACATTTGAAAAAGGGAGGAACCAATTTTATACAGAGCAGGTGGAAACCAGATGTACTTGAAACCGGGGTGAAAAGAAGCAGAAGTGTCTTGACAATTGAAAATGATTGTTTCCATCAGGTTACACAGCTCTGTATTTCCTAGATCACATACCCAGACTTAATTAGCACTTTTCAGAAAAAACATTCCTCTTTTTATTCCAAATTAAGAAAAAGAAAACAAAGTTAGTCATAATATTTTATCACAAAATTCAGTCTGAGTTTTATTTTTTTTCCCACAGAAATGACTGGAAAATTTATAGATTTCCTTAGATTCTTGTTTAAAGCATACCTGTTGATTAGCTTGTGGATCTATGCTTTATGGGAGAGTAGAAGCTTTGTTGTGGTGTAAAAACTCCTTCTCTTTAAAATGCAGGTTTTTTCCTGAATGTGCTTTTGCAGCTTGTTTTGACATCTGGTGGCCTTGGAGATGTGCTTGGTCCCAAGGTGACAGTCTCAGGGCTGCTGTGCCAAGGTAACTGTCCTGGCACAAAACCACTTGCCAAGGCCACTGCTTGCATGGCTGCTCAGCAGTACCTTGTGAGCCAAACCACAGCACAGTGGGACACCAGGAAGCCAAGGGAATGTGGCAGTGACCTCTGTGCCACGTGGCACACTGTGGTGAGCACCCCTGGGCAGTGTAAGGACAGGGGTGGGCTGGGCAATAGCTATGGCTTTGTCTGAGGAGTGGCCAGGAAGCTGCACCCCACCCAAGCCATGCCTCCCACTCCACTAGAAATGAAAAGAGCCTGTCCTGGGCAGGGAGAGGGCAGGAGGCAGAGGAAATCAAAGCTGCCCTTTACATTTCCTCTGGGTGTGCCAAAATCTGCTAAAGCCAAGTGCCTTAATTTGTTCTCAGTATCCCTACTTCTCTCTGGCTTCTCTATCTGGCAGATAATCTGCTTTACTGCCAAAGTTACCTGATGTGCCCACTTAATTTATTGTGTCTGTTCTTGGTGGGAAAAGTGATGAAAATGAAGACAGACAAGAGGAAGGGACTGACTGACCTTAGAGAGTCAGAAGAAGGTAAAAGTGACCACAGGGGTGAAGATGTGTTTGAGGAATGCTTGAGGGTTTGGTAGATCTTTGCTGAAAATAAGTGCATAATCAGTTACTCTGCACATCTGCAACCAGGCACTTCAGATTTTAACAGATCCAAAAGGCCTCTCTTGTTGCCCATTCCCATAACAGAATAGCATTCCAGTCTATAGTCTACAAACAAGGGGTTATTTAGCTTATTAGTTCATGTTCTGTTCTCATTCTTAATACTGAGTTTGCCATAAGCACTTGAAAAGAATTGCCTCACATTAATAAAGGCTTAATATTGGGAACACTCCTTACAAAGAAATGTCCTCCCTTCACATTTCTAGAGCGATTACCACAGGTTGTGATGTACTTGGAGCATCTGGAGAGAGCTTCAGTGCTCTGCTGTGTGAGAAGAGTCCCCTTCCAGGCTGTGAATGTGGAAGAGAGGGGCGGGGGGAGATGAGGGGAGGAAAAAGACAGACACAGACGAAAGGCAGAGGTGATGCTAAAACGCCATAAGTGACCATTTGAAAGATTGTATTGCACTTACTCTTGTGGAGTCAAACTGTTTAACTGTGACCCAAGGAACCACCATCACTCTGGGTAAGATTAGGAAGAAAGGAATTGCTTTATGGACAAAGCACTGGGAAAACAGTGACAGATAAAAGCAGAGAGCATATTTATAACTGTAAACATAAATTAATCAAAACCCGCTGTGGAGGATAAGTTCTGTATTTTTATTCACGTGTACTCTTGCAATTTCTCTTCTTAACTTAAAATGGTTGTTTCTATGATTCAACCAGAATTTATAATTCCCCCAGAAAAGTAGTATTAGCCAGTGGGAAACAGCAAGCAGCTCTAACCAAGATACTGTAGAACACTACTTTATCTGGGCTGCAGAGCATAAGGGGCAAAAGCTGGGGATATTTTGGAGCTGGACCACCCATGGGGAGGGAGCAACAGATGTTCTGGGATTATCCATAACAAATAGTTGTATTTCTGGCACTCCTTATTCCTTGACAAAACTTATACCTTTTTTTTTTTTTTGTGCATGACTGGCTTTCTGCTAACTATGAAATTAGGACAAACTTTCTCATTCAGTTACAAAGAGGAGGTTGTCAGTCACATAAGTGGGTAAAGCTGTGGCTTCTCAGTAATCATTCATGGAGCAAAAGTAATGAAGCTTTTGCAAAAATCATGTCAAAACAAAGTTGGTAAATGTGTCCACATCTTCTGTAACTAATATATTTCCTTACGTACATGGGACTGAAGCTGACATCTTCAGAGGAAAACTAGAATTCCTTGTTCTACCAGTTACATCAGGAATTTCACAAAAAAAAAAAAAAAATCTTACCTTGTATTAGTAGATTTATCTAAAACCTGTTTTTTTTCAAAAATAAATGCCTAGTCTGTATGACTTATTGAAGAGAAAATATTGAAAACACACCACCCTGGACTCTTTACTCAAAAAGTATCAAGTAAATGAAGAGCATCTAAAAGCGTGACCATTTTTAAAAATAAATTCATAATTTTGCTGACTGACCAATACCTTTTCAAACCAAGTTCAAAACAACAGTACTAAGAATTAACTGAAAACTTAAATAAGCTTTGCCATGCAACACAAATGACTCACGTTTAATGCTCTTTTCATAATATGATGGATTACATCAATTCTTGTAGTCTTGCTCTATTCCCCAGCTCTCCTTCATTGCTCTTCACAAGTGTTATTTTTTTATGATGTTGATGAGAACTGTTTATTCCACAAACTTGATCTCCTCTCTGTTTCCACATTACTCACAAGATACTGGCTCATGAGTGTCTGTTAGATTTTTTTAGTGATTTATGAACTGAATTCAGATCATATATTTCCTACTCATTTTTTCTTACTTGTAAAGTGTTCCTTAGTTTTTGCTTTGAGAATCTGTTGTTCATAATTGTTTGATCATATTATTTCTGGTGAATGATTAAATGGACTTTCAGAAAGCCTTGAAAGTGATGACCTATTCCTTCCTGGTTTCTGGAGGTAAACACTCCCATGTATGAACAATATGATTAATTTTCTCCTTGTATGGCAGCACTTGCAAATGATATACTGAATCCATATGAACCTTTGTAGGCTGTGAATAGATTTCACTTCCAGCTCAGACAAGATTAATGTACTTTCCCATTAAGAAGAATACATATAAAGCCAAATACACAAACAATCTAATATTTTTCTAGCCTTAGCTGATAGAATACAAACTCCTGGGAATTCATCTTCTAATTATGACTACATAGCTAAAGAAGTTCACTACAGAAAGAACCCAAAACAATGTGGAATGAGAGAATTGCTATAACTGGAAATTTCCATCTTTAGTCATCTGAGGAGCTCCATATGTTCACACAGGATATTTTTGCAAGGTTACAAGGTAGTGAGAGGAACAAAAGTAACCCATTGCTCTGATCAAAAAATCTCAAACAGTCAATGTTATTTCTATCTGTGTTTATGACTGACTGCTACAGTTTTTCTGAGCTTGGTCTTATTCATTTGTAAACAACCCCAGATTATTTTATGAATTCAATAATTCATAATTTCTGATTTGCTGATTTTCTAGGGGCACTCTAAGAGAGAATATATGTTTTGTATTTCAAAGCTTCTCATATTCTGGCAAAAGTGATTTACACTTGGATATTACAAGACTAGAGTAGGAGAGTACTATGGGACACAGTTGCTGTTCATGCCATCTAAAGGGCAGATGACAGGAATGCCCTGCCCTTTCCCAGTAAGTGTCCTGATGACTGCAGTCATTAAATGCTACTTCTTGTCATTTGGTAGCTGTCAGTCACTCAGAATTTCTGCAGCCTGCTACTGTGGCTGCTCTTTAAACTCTGAATGTATTCCTAAAGTGAATCTCAGGAGATGTCTTCATATATTGTGGTGGTTCACAGATAGAAGAAAGAAAATCTAGGATTTTTTTTTCTTTTTCTGGGACATCCTTTAAATCTCTGAGATTACCCCAGGGATTCTCACCTCTTGTGTAGCTGAATGAATCCCTTCTAACAAAATAGATTTTTCTTCAGATCCTCACCAACACATGGCCAAGTATTCCAGCAGTTGTTCTCTTGTTAGTATACATTAAACCTCATGAATTTCATGATGGATCATCTCCCCAGCAGTACAGAGTCCACAGCTCCATATTTGTTGATACAGCCTGTTGAGATCTAAGCTCTTTAATTTGCAATTGTAATGTGTAATTTTCTAGAAATAAAATGCAATTCAGTCACAGGACATTCAGAATCACTCAGTTCTAATCTATAATGTCAGCAAGCCTATTTCACTGACATTATTGTTTTGACACCGAGTGTAATAGAAATGATTAAGCCAGGAAGAGAGCAGCACTTACTTGACTGCTGTCAGCTACTGAACCACAATAGCCCAGCACACAGACTCTATTCAGCTGATGAAATGTGAAACTTGATATGCTGCTGCAAAATGTTAGTAACCACAAAGCTATATTTCAATCCCTACTTGATTTTATAAATGTTTAGTCTCACTCTGTTAGACCCAGCCTCGTACAAAAGCAATTCCTGTTTCACAACTGGAAGGAATAGCAACCAAACTTCTTCCTTTTAAATTCACTGGGCCCAGGCATGTGTCAAGGCCTTTT
>VZRH01003317.1:328020-344043 GCA_013397555.1 Urocynchramus pylzowi | reverse complement strand
ATAAAAAAAAAAAAAAAAAAAAAAGAGAAGTAAATCCTTGGATCACTCAACCTAGCATTTATGTTACCATTGTGAGAGATTGACAGGACTGTAAGCATACAAATACGTTTTTTAATCAAGGGTTCATTTTATTTAGTTAGTTTTACTTCTCTGACTGTTGTGTGATGATGCAACACACAATATTGCTGATAAAAGACTGAAATCTAATTCCTCTCCTTACTCAGTAATCATGTCAAAAATCACAAAATTAATTTTCCAGGAAAAAACATCCCACTCTTTGTCTCACCACTTGTAAATCAAACAAGAAACCAATACAGACATTGAATTCTAAAATTAACCACATCTGTGCTAACCTGTGCCCATCTCTAGTGAAAATAGGAGGATTTCATTAATCGGCTCAGTAGCCAGATTTGTTTCATGGTCTTGCATCTTGCACCTTCAGGTACCTCAAATTAGTCACAAGGACCATGATAGATTGTAGGACATTCTGAGAAGCTTCAGGCCACCAAAGCTATGTTGGAGGTCACTTGGGGAAGAGCAGCAGAAAATATGGAAACATTTGTCCATGTCCAATTTAAATCAGATACAGTCTTTGGAGCAGGGACTATCATTCTGTCTGGTATTTTACAAGTTCTGTGTTGATGCAGTTACAGCTGGAGCTCTTTGATTAGTACCAGCATGCAAGTAATCAGTATAAAAATAATACAAATATTGGAAATACCGTACGTAAGTGATGTTTAATCAGCTGCGGTGTCAGCAGACGGAAGGAATTTCACACAGTTACCCAGTAGATGTAAGTATGCATCCTGTTAAAAGAAATGTTTGATTGGAGGTAATTTTGCTTGAAAATCCTCAAGGTAGGTGAATTAATTTATTAGTGTTCTGTTGGCTATTTTTAAGAACAGCTGTGCTGGAGAAATCTGAATGAACACAAGTAGGGGCAGGAGAATCTGGGATGGTTCTGCTCAAACCATCCAACAATAAGACAAGGAGGGATGAGAAAAATCACTAAATTACTTTTCTTCTTTTCTGCCTGGCCCCTCTGTTTGTGGCTGCTACCTTCTGGGATACTCTCTGGATAACAGTAATTGGAGCCAGGGGATTGTTTAGTTCAATGTCGAAAACAGGTTTTAGCAGCTATAAATACCTATCAGTAGCTGACCCGTTAAAAATCTGAGGGGCATGTTAAGTTCTTTTGTTTCTCTAAAAGAAATGTTTTCTTAAAAGAACTCCTTTTTATATGCTTGATTTTTTTATACATTTGTCTGTTTTGGTGAATGTAATTAGGTTTAATGAATTGTTTCCAGCATAGCAAGTTAACTTGTGAGATATTTCCCTCATTTGAGTCTGGAAACTATATTCATATTCCAGGAGAAACTTGCCATGAAAAAAATGGCTTAGCATACAGCACCAAGCTACAGACATTGTGTCCAAGGCGCTCTACTGTGCACATGCCTCCTCTGGGGGGAGATGAAAAAAGAAATGACACCTAAGGGATATGAAGTCACATTATTTAATGAATATTGGAAGGCACTCAAAGGCTACAGTAATTGCCATGCTAGCAGGACCAATTCAATTAGTATGGGACAGGGTCAAAAACTGCTCTCAGCAGAGACGGAGGGTGCCACAGACATTAAGGAGACATTTGTGTTTTTTTAGTTGGGAAGGCAAGACTTGGCCCCATTGAAAAGTATTAAATAATAAGCAAAAAGGGCCAAACCCAATTTTTGAGTGTAAAGCAATGGCTAGGGATGAATAAACACATCCTACTGCTGAAAGCCTGGGCAGGGTAATGTATTGGGACACACAGCAGCTTCAGACAGCGCTCCCCAGGCAGCTGCGTTGTGATCACACGGACATGCTCCGTCTGCAGGCAGGCAGATGAAATCAGTGACTCCAGTTGTTGCTCATGGTAGCTCAGCACATTCCCTGCTGACCTGGCTGAAAGACTGCTTTTATGAAACACAACTGATTAAAGAAACAAATGATGTAAAATGAAATGTCATCATGGATACAGGGTTTAGGGCTATATAAACAACTGGGGACTGAAATCATTAGACTCTCTGCTCTGGAATGGTTCAATATTTTTAGAGGATTAAAATGCCTTTTCTACCCTTTGGTCTCTTGTACTTATTTGTATGTCAACATAAGTATTTGTCAGTGTTTTTCATGTTTCCTAAGTCAGGAAATCTGTAAATTCATCATATAAAGGGACTGAGTCTTAATTCCTGGGCCTGCTAGTCCTGGATCAAAGGTTTTGATATATTATTCCTAACTTCTTTTATTTGGAAAAATGTAGCCAATACCTCTAGCAGACAGCATGGACCTGATCCAGAATCCACTGAAGTTATTTAAAATACTCTGATCAAGTTCCACGAGTTTTGCTTCGGGTCCTGTGGCTACAATCCAACACAGTACTTGAGATTGTATGTAGTTGCTCAGGAGCTTAACTTTACATCCAAGTGTCAATACTTTACCAGACTGACACATTCAAATCAGCTGGTACTAGCAGAATGGCTCTGTATAACTGCTCAGATGGCAGCCACTGGATAATATTCTCATTTGCAAAGTCTGAAATAGGACTTTTTATGTGTTGGGTTAGTAAGTAACCCTCTACCTTATAAATTCCAGCAAGCCTTTCCTACAATAAGCCACATGATATTGTCACAACAGCACAAGATGTGCTTGTAAGAAATGCTTCCTGTTGAGGGCTGGGGCACAAGGAAAAGCCAGGAAAATAAACAGAAAGTAATATGGGAAGGCATGAAAAGTGTTTGCAGTTAAGCTAAATAGTAATGAAACTT
The DNA here is from genome assembly GCA_013397555.1 of Urocynchramus pylzowi. NCBI lineage: Eukaryota > Metazoa > Chordata > Aves > Passeriformes > Fringillidae > Urocynchramus > Urocynchramus pylzowi. The sequence continues at coordinate 341,239 of VZRH01003317.1, read as the reverse complement.
TAAAAAGTAAGCACAGTTTTTATGGACATCTTTTCGGGGAGTGGCAAGATGATGTTTTGTCAGTTAACAATTGACTTGCTTTCCCTGTTATGCTTAGATCTTGGCTGGGAATAAAATGTAAGGACAAAAGGCCCAAAAGATAGTTACAGTAAAACCAGCAATGTCTGCCTCATTCCCTGTAACTATTGCCACCTTCCGTAGGGTGTAAGAAGAGGGTTACAAATTCCTGTTGAACATAGCTGATCATCAAATAGTAATCAGAGGTGGTTAAAGTCTACTGGCTAAATGGCTCACAGTCACTACTAAACTACTAAACTTCATTATGTTTTCCTGTAAGAGGTTGCAATTGTGCACACCTCTCAGGAAGTCCCTCTACAGTGTAATGCCTGGATTGGGCCCTAGGGATGAACTCGAAACTGTAGGACTGTGATTCTTTTGCAACTGCAGGAGAGAATTTTCGAAACACAAATTACTGGGAAACATTAGACATCTGTTTCTCTTTAAATATACCTGTTCCCCAACCAGATAAGTTTAACACAGAGAGCCCGGTGAGACTGCAACCGCAGTGGATGCTCTGCTGACATGGGCAGGTGCTGATCTCCAGGCACAGTTACAGCTGTGGGTCTTAGCATGGAGAGGTACCCCCAGCCATGGGCTAGGTGCTGGTAAAAAGAGCTCCTCTATTCCATACAGGAGTGTAAAATATTTTGAGAATTTCAAACTGAGGTGTTCTAGAAATGCAAATCAATACCAACTGGAAGTAAAGAATATCTTGATATTCCTGTGGTTTTCCTAGTTCTGAGTTCAGTGGAGTAAGGAACCAATCTCAATCTTCAGGAAACTTCATTGGTTTTAACGAGGTTACTCAAGAGGTGCATTTGATCTTCTGCTGACAATTTTTAGCCTTGAGAAAACTGTTTATGCTTTGAAACAGAGGGCTTAAAAAAGTAATAGCAGCATTTAATAGCATAATTACTTCACATTATTTTGCATTCTCTGACTTTGCTCAAATGAAACACATTGCATGCTGAAATAATCTTGTAGGGAGGATTATTCAAACAAGATAAAGTCCCTGCTGAATGTAATGTCAGTTCTTTTTATGCATGCTGAGTAACCTACTGTGCTTTGGCAGCTTTAAGGCTGAGCCATATCGTGCTCATATTGGAAGCATGCAAATGTCTGAGCTAGCAGTTTGAAATGTGGCCGAGCAGTTATTACTTCAGGAATGTTAATTATTACTTTTATGTGGATAAACTCTCTGGAGCTGCCTCCATTTAAAATTCAACCACAGACACTATGCACAAGTTTGATTTGGTCTCAGTGTTATAATTTTTCTTTGTTTATACCATTGGTAATGGTACCATGCTGGTGTCAACAGACTGAGGGCTTATGAAGTGAATGTAGAAATAAATATTATTGTTAAAGAAAAGATGAATCACTTGCAGTCAAGCAAAACTGAAGGTTTGTCTAGCTGCAAAAAACCTTGACTTGAGACACTAGAGTACATAAAAATAACATAAAAATGTTAAATAAAAGTTAATTAATATTAATGCAAATGTGCAAGTACAATATTGTTAAAGAAAGGAAAGCCAAGAGAGAGGCAGAGGACAAAGCTTAAGCTGTAAAAGAACATGTGCCAATCCAGCAGCTTTTCTTGAAGAAGAGCTGGAGTTTCAGGTCCCCCAGGCTTTATCTGGACAGGTGGTTAGCACTTGCAGCTTGTGTGGAGTCCCAGAGATTTCCACAGCAGAAAGGAGTAGGGCTAATCAATCATTGTGCCCCAAGTTTTCAAAAAAGTGTTTCAGCTGGTTGCTTTAATTATACAAGAGAGGCAAATGAAGAAAAAAAAAAAAAAAAGAGGTAATTTTAAAAAATTTGGATTCAAACCTGGTATCTTATTTTTGTACATTGTGCACAGTGTTTGGACATGTTTTCAGTATGAGATCTTACTGCTTGTAGTTTCACCAGCTCTGGTAAAGTTTTGGAAGGCATTAGTGATGATCCTACTGTAAGCAAGCAAACTGTAGACAGGAGAAAAAGGAGGAAAGAGATAAAGAGGAAAGGAGAAAGAGTCAGTTTGATGCACATTGTGGGAGTCCATGGAAGAGTTTCTTCACAATATTTTATCAGTTTTAGATTTCCACATATATGCTCAACAGGAATTGCTTCTGAGTTTGAACTGCCAGTTAGGTGGAAACAAAAGCAGGACACAGAAGCACAGACCACTGTTAGTGCAGCTGCATTAGAAAGGGCTGCTCTGAACTCAGACAAGAAGTTTGCTTCCAGAAGGAGCTGAGAATGTCACACACAAAACATTTTTATGTCTATTTCAGTGGGACCTTAACTAAAAGTGATACTAATATTCAAAAATAATTACCAATTAACTGATTAACCTCTAAAGCTTATGGTAATCTATAACAGAAAGTCAAGTCCAAGTTTTTTAACAGGCCTTTCAGCAGCAAAGTGCTTTCATGAACAAGGAAGCTGTGGTGTCTGACACACGGCAAAAACGCCTACGGTGAAATGATAATTCTTTGATGCTGTTTGAGGCACAAGATTGCTTGCAAGATGCAGTAACACTACACCCCTGCGACCAGTTTCACTCCTAATTTAATTTGCACTTTCTGTGCTAGACCCCAGTGAAGGGAAGCATCTCTTCTCAGGAAAGCCCTTATACATGTTTGAAGTTCTGTGAAAATTTAAAACATATGTCATTGTTGTCCAGAATAGATCTGATTTAATAGCCTGAGCTCCGGCCTCTTTTTCCATATGGGCCATGTTCAGAGTGCTTAAAGCAGCTCTGCTATACCTATGAGTATTTTTACAAATGCTGATTGAGAGAGCATGACCCTGCTGGAGCTCAGAAAACAGAGAGCACAGGTAGGTTATTAAAAATACATGTAGAGTAAGACCTTACTTAATGTGAGACAATCAGGCCTTAAGCACAAATTTGTGATAGCCAAGTACTGAGGAACGATAGAATTTGTGTGGGTATATATATGCCTCTGTAGCTATAAATACATCAGTACGTGTATTCCTATGTGAAATATAATAATAAATTAACTATTTATTTATTTCAAAGTGATAAGCAGATATTGAGGCATTGCTACATTTGTCATAGAATTAAAGTAAAATGACAGCCTTTTAACTTTTATCCTTAAAACATGAGCCAACCCCTGAAGGGCTCTTAGCTCCTAATACTTTACTTTTTCTCAGAAATGCTGAAATACTCTGCTGAATCCTTTGTGGTTTGGCTTGTCCTTGTTTGGACTTCAATACTTTCCTAGGTTTCTTTATTATCCTCAGAATGTCAGCTCCAATTTTGGCTTATTGAATTAAGGATCCAGCATGAATCTTAAATTAATTTCTCTTAAGGATGTCCGAGTCCCGGTGTTTAACTGGTTCCATACTCAAGTGAAATGCTGATGTTACTGCCAAATACATTCAGGTTATGTATGATACACCCATGAATGAGCTGTCACTATGCTTTCTAGTTATTTCTGCTTATTTGTATTAAACAGTCTTAGACAAAAGTAGCTATATGAAAGACATATATGCAGTAGAGGAAAAAAAGGGGAGAGTTTTACCCCCTCTCTTGCAACAACCTGTTTTTACAGCAACCTGTTATAGCTGTTTGCAAACGAGTTTAGCAAAACAAATATTTTGTTTGCCTTTTTGAATTATTTTGATAAAATATAAATTCCAGAAGGAGAAGAGCATTGTTTCAGCAGAGTTAAAAAGAGCAGTGGGGGATTCTCAGGCAGGCGGATGCACATTCTCAGGAATGCTCTTTCAGAGAGCAGCAAGCTGTGAATGTGCAGCTGCAGCCTTCAGCGTCCTGAATAATCTGCATTCAGAGACTGCAAAGTCATCAATATTTATGGGCTGGTGGGATCATCCCTGGCACGCAGCTACATCTGCCAGCTCTCTGTTTACTCCACATCCTTTTCTCTGCAAGTTTCAGGCTCTTATTTCCTGAGACTAGTAGGTTTGCCCTTTGAAGCAGAGCTCCTCCAGTGAAACAGAGAAGATCCTTCCTGAATCATACTGGGCCAGCACGTTAACTGTGTGTGTTGAGAAATCCCCACTGCAGCAGATGTTGTGTGAGAAACAGGAGCTGATCACAGTCTCCCAGACTCAGCCCTGCCTTGCTGGATCCAGCATTCTTGCTCTGACTTATTTGCTCACAATTGCTTTACAGCAAAGGGCTCCCATACCCTTTTTCAGCAGAAACTGCCATTTTATCTTCAGACAGAGCCTGCAAGGCACAAATGTCCATACAGATGTATTTTGTCTGAGAGGTTAGGTCTGTGTACCTACAGCAGGACTTGATTCACATCCACTGGGCCGATACAGCTCATCTCACATTCAGCCAACTAAATAACTCTTAATTTTCCATATAAAGAAAAATTTAAAAAGCCATTTATAGTTTACAAAATCAGCATGGATTTAACAGAGAACATTATTCCTTATCTGTTCATCTCAGTAGGTTTAAATAGCACTATTAATAATAATAATAATGTGAATTTTTCTGGTAGTTTTATTTTAAATTAAAAGTTATCAAGAGCAGCAATCCCTTATTGATGTTTGGAAAATATAAACATGTAGCTATTGTGTTTTTTCTTGCCTTAAATTTGCATATCACTGCTGTATAAATATAATTTGAATCACAGGCCATCCAAATAGCCCTGAAACAGTGGTGGAAAGCCTGTATTACTCCAGTCAGCTTAGATTCTGAACACATTTACTTCACCCATTTGCTCACACTGTCCCATGAGTATTCAGGTGATAGAATTCTGTTAGGACAGGTCCTATGTACCAGGAGTCCTAATCTTGCATACTAATTGTTCACAAAAAGTACATTTTCAATTAATTTTATCAACATGCAGTGCTCTTTCACCTAAGACTGCCAGATGAAAATTAAAACTTGCACTATTTGTCCAAACAATTCCCTAGCTGCATATTCGTTTCTTCTGTTTTTCTCTTTATGAGAAATGTCACTGTGTCTAATGCACAAAAAGTAATTTCTTAAACAGAAGTTACTCCATGCAAGTAATTCATGTGGCTTCTAAAAGCCATTGACATTTCATTACTCAGGAACTATTAATGAATTTCAAAAGAGTAAAGGAGCAGGAGAGAAATAATATCTCTTCACTCCCACATATTCATGTGTTGGTTTTGATGTGGTGATTTTGGTTTGGTTTTATTGTCTGCATGGTACTATGAAGTAACTTGGTTTATTACTCAGAGGACAGAAAGCCTGGAGGAAAGGCAATTTCTTTGTCCACCCTGACAAACCCCTGAATTTGAATTTATATGATCCAGTGAAGGTATCACATAGTGCAACTTAAAGATCCTTCTCTTCATTTCAAGTATATGATGCTGTTCTACATCTGTTCAAGTCCTGAGTTCACATGGTAGTCTGGAGACTTTGCTTATTATATCAAAATGTGCAAATACTATTTACAATATTCCCTTTCTTAGGGCACATTTCAATGCAGTGTGCAGGCAGCACATCAAGTGAGCTCCAGTTTTGATAGAGCAAAATATTTTGTGTCAGCTGACATTGTGGTCTGGGATACAGAGCTGACCTGTTGGGCTCCAGAGCACCTGCTGAGTGGCAGCTGATATGAGGGGCAGATGAGAACTGCCCCTTCTTCTAAAGCCTACCTGGCATCAGAAGCATTACAGGAACAAGGGACCCATCTGGGTGACACATTCAAAATCTATATACTCAGCTCCCATTCATAAGGAGATGGAAAGACTTTGAAGTCCCAAAAAGTATTTGACTAAAATTCTGGAATATTCTGGATCATGAGTCCTATTCCTGATGAGTAGAAATTATTTGAGTAATGTTAATCTCACAAACATTAATTTATGACATATTTTTCCTAAGATATCTATGAAATTATTGTAAAAGGTGGTTGCCTGAAGAAACTTTGGACCTGTACTTTTCTCAGGAGGATATTTGCAGTGTTCAGCTTTAGTGGTAGGCTGTTAATGTCCTGTGTGTGCCAGGGGAGAAAAGCAAAGATAAATTTCAGGAGCAGGGGAATAAGGCATACAAAAAACCAACACCCTCTTACTGGGAAGTGCATACAGAAGTTCATGTGCTCAAGTGTTCACTTCCCCATCCCTGGCCATTTTTATCAAATCCACCCTGAACACAAATTTGTAACCTCTACTCTTTTTTTTTGTCTTCTCCCTAGATTCACCATGAGGTCCTCTTGAAACGTGGTGGGTGGGTACATACTGGCCTGACCAGCTTTTCTCTGAGACCGAAAGGGAAGGGGATGCTAGCACCTCAAATTTTCTACCCCCACCCCAGCAGCAAATCCCTAAAGATAGAGTGTGTTCATCAGCACCTTGGCAGGTTTACAATGGCTGCAGGAGGAAGGGGTTTGGAAGCCCAGCCCAGTGTGCAGAGTGAGTGCCTTCAGGAAGCAGCATGGTACCTTGGGCTCCTTCTGGTGAATCTGGATAACATGGGGTCAAATTCTTTTTGACAGAAAAGGGAACAGGATTTTCCACAGCCTAGGAATGTGCCCTTGCCTAATCTGAAACTTCAGTGAATCTGACTCCTGTTCCTGGCAAGTTTTGAATTTACCAAAAATTCAGTTAAAATTAAAAAATGGGTAAATATCAAAAGTATAACTAAATCACTGGACACTTTGTAAAACTGGAACAGGACTGAATGACTGCACAGGGGAGGAATTCTGATTTTAACTTAATCATCCTTTATTAGATGGATGTCTGTGGTACAAACAGTGTGGTTTGATGTCAAACCAATTTTCCTCTTCTGCAATCCTCTCAATATGCCAAGTTCTTGCAATCACTGTTTTAAATTTTCTTTCCCTCTCTTAGGTCATGACTTAGAAGTGACATAAACATTCAGACAGAAATCTGTTTAAACTCTCATTGCAATATCCTCATGTCATTCATGTTGTCTGCTGTGCTGACTGACAGATGCCTACAAGGTAGAAGAATGTGCAGTACAACACTACCTGAACATGACAGAAGAATTCAAGGCAGCTGCAATCTAAAAGTCTTCCTTGCTTTGTTTCCTGTTTTTGTAGTGTTTTAAAGGTTTTACTCTAATGCAGCAATCTGTGGTTAAAATTCAATTGCTTTTATAAGGTAGTATTAAGAAACTCTTTCACCCCCACTTCATATGCTGGAAGAGGAGAGGTAAGACAATATTTAAGTGGCTTTTTTAATGGCATAAGAGTTGGGATTTCTGGGATCCCAATTCTATTTAGTTGTGAAGTTGTGTGGTGAAATTTATAAGGAAAGGAATGTCTTTCTGCCAATATTGATTAGATTTATCATCAAAATGTGTGGGAATGCAATGCCAATGCCTACCTACATAGAAGAACCTATGATAACACAAGATTTACTGAAGGGTAAGTTACAATCTGACAGTGTATCTTCTAATTTTCCTTTCTGGAGTTAGTAGGAACTTCAGCAAAAGAAGCTGAATATACATGTTTTGCATAAGAGCCCATTATAGAGGCTGGCTAATTTTACAAACTGTGGGTTGTCTGGCCATTTTTAGGGCAAAAAATATAGCCAAAGTCACAGCAGTGTGCTTTCAAATATACCCAGATTAATGCTGAAATTTTTTTTTCATTATCACCTCTCTGAATACTTTCAGTATACCCTTGAGAGTAAATTTTTTATCAGTATCTTTCCTCTTAATTCTGTCTTGTGATTTCTCTGATGTCACAGTCAGTGGTTTCTCCACTAAATTTTAAATACATTATAGAGTTTCTACTTATGAAACCCAAGTCAGGAGCCAGCAGCTTCTTATGCTTTCTTCATGAGTCTTCAACCCTTGTTTTTCATCAGTCTTTCCTCTTCTCTTCTATTTCAGCCCCTTTTTACTCAAATCATGCAGCACACACTTATTTTCATCAGTCTGCTCTGCACTTGAAGGCTTTTCATCAGTTTTACTCCTTGGGTTTGATCCAGTAACCTTGTCTCTTTGTTTTTGTGGTGTCAACTGTCATGCTTTGATCTGCAGCTTTTTTCCATAAGTAGAGTGTGTGCTTTGAAAAGGTTATAACTAGAAGGGGAAAGATGCATGGAGAGCCATACATCACAAGTGTTCCTCAAGTATAATTTTGACATGAGAGAAAGAAAGGAGGAAGAATTTTTCCTATTGTTATAATTTTCTTTTTCATGCTCATCTCATTCCAGATATGACATCAGAATTTAGCTGCTTTTCCATCTATAAATACTTCACTGAGACACAGAAATTGATTGTGTGGCTTTAAATTTAAAATTTACAGTCAAGGAGACAGAATCTTTTTTTTTTTTTTTTTGTCCAAGGATTTTCCATTGCTTTTTCCTGTAGGATCTCCTGCCTAATTCTTGCCTTTTTTGTACAGATTTTATGCAACCTAGGACACTGGTTAAATTATATGTAACTATTGTATGGTAAAAAAACCAAGCATGCCTAATAATTTTTGGGAAAAGCATTAAGCAATCAATGACAATGCTTCTCCAATAGCTGCAGAGAGCTAATTGGACAATTTCCAACAGAGTCCATGGAAAAATGTAGATCATATCAAGCAAGCATCAGCTGTGAGAGTATCCAAGGTTAGAGGGAGACTCATGCTTCATTTATCAGCCAGGATTAAAGGCAGTGGAGAATGTTCATTGCAACTGTGCAAACATAAAACATATTAAAGGGCCAAGGCACAGAAAATATCAACCACTGCTGTTCTGAGGCTATCCATCACAGGGAGCTGGGAGTCATCACTGTATCCCACAGAGAGTCATGAGTGAAGCAAATGTTACATAAGCATTTTTACCCACAGGGATTTCAATTAACTTTCAAGATAGAGATGCATTGTGTTGAATGTCATGCTGATACTGAAGACCTCCACAATGTTGTCATGCCTGTAGACATTTTCAGATTATTTAATCAGCTTTGTCTGGAAGGAGTAAGGCAACGGGACTCTCAGATTTAAGCAGTTTTGCTAAAGCTGTAGCTAGCAGCCTCCATATGCTGGGCAACCAACCACAGTTAGCCTGATAGCCACTGGTAATCCAGCACCTCATGGTGTGGAGAATGGACCCACACAGCTTTGTGGTGATGATAGCTTTACTCCCTTCTGCAATCACTGGGGCTCAGCCACAAGAATGGACCTTACTGCAGCTTTATGTTGTGGGCAACTTGAAATCCCACTCTATCACATTCCCCAAAAGGCTGTATCACTGCACACTGAGGGTTATGTGGGCTGGAAGGTGTTACTCATTCCCCTGTTGTATTCCCCTAAGCTACCAAGTGAATACTTTGAGGACTTTAAGGTCTCAAGAGGAAAGTTCTCAGCTGAAAATCATATAGTGGGCATTAGTGGCCTTATTGTAAACAAACACTGGATGCAGTTTTGAAAGAGTTAACTGAAAAGGATGCTGGCCTATTTTCATACAGGGGAGAAGCTTAAACCTTGACGAGAGCATCACTTGACAGACTGGAGAAACTTCACAGACTGATGGACACGTTATTTTTTTTACATGAAGCAACAAAAATGGGCTACACATCTTGATGTAATAGAAAGTTCAAGCTCTACTTTGCTGAACACAATCCCCTTACGTAGTTTTTAGGTGGTGTTGCTTGTACTGCATCAAACCTTAGAGGAGGCTTCTTGAAGGCACTCTCAGACAAAATTAGTGATGTGACAGTACATTTTCCTTCCCAGAGCTTTGCTTTGCAAGTTCTAAATATGTGGTGAGATTGATCCCCTTTTCATACTAACTTGAAGGCACTGAAGCAAAGAAGTGATAATTTTAACCATGTCAGTCTCCATGTCAATCGCCTTCACTGTCATTACTGATCCCTGAATTATGACCTTGTGCACTTCTCACATGCTTCTTACCTTTTTTTATTCAGCTGTTGTCCTTCTCATTTTCTTAATTTATTCAGACAGCTATCTCCTTTCTCCTCCTTTTCTGCCAGAGGTTAGGGCATGGAGGGAATGGAAAGGCAAGATTCAGGGGCCAGAGCCATAAACTAGCACCTTACTTGAACGTGCTGGTTGTGTGCAGCAGTAGCAATAGAAAGTAACAAAGGAGAGAAGAAACAATAAGGATCTTCTAAACCAACAGTCAGTGGGGTTTAAGGTGGTTATATCTGTGAGGAGGAGTCTGTGCAGGGCACAATCTGATTAGCTGTAGAGGCATATAAGGAAAGCTCCATGGGATGCAGATCCTCTAATGAGAACTGCAGAGTTACAAGCAAAGTATAAAATACCTGTGCACCTTTAATCACAAGGTGTGGGGTTTTTTTGGTATTGTTGTTTGTTGGGGATGTTTTATCCCAGACTTTCAAGTATCTACCCGTTGTTTCATTTAAGTGTAAGAGTGATCTAATTCACTTTTAACTTTGACAATCAGAGCCTGATTTGGTCCACTCACAATATTTCTTAATAAATTCCAATTTTGAAAGAGTTCTGTCACTGAACTTTTTAAATCAGTTTTTGACAGCTGATTGTGCAATCAGGTTGTCTTTGCTCATCCACTTCTAAAAAATAGACAATGGAAATGTCACACAAAATGGTTTTCTGGGTAAACAGGTAGTTTAGAATAATCAGATCTATAGCAATCTGTTGTTGAGATTTTATCTCTCCTCTTGTGCAAATTCCCCTGTCCTTTGTGAACATGAGAATAGACAGGAAACACACATTCCATACGAGAAAATAAAAGCTTACTTTTTTATGTGTTCCACATCTTTTCATAATGAAGTGCTTGTAGGCAGAATGTTAAAATCAAGACTGGAAACAACAATGGCTTGCAAGCACATTCTAGCACTATGCCGAAATTGAGTGTGATTTGACAATGCCATTAAGCAGTGAAAATTCTTCTTAGGATTTGCAAGGTAGAAATAAATGTTATAGGCATTCTTATTAGTTGAGAAATAGCAGTGGACAAATTGCTGCTGCTTTTTCTATGAGAAAGGGATTTTTTTAACATTTTTCCTCAGGTTTCTCTCCTGATTTTAATTTCAGTTGAATTTCATACAAAGTTCAAAGTATTATATCCTCCAGTACAGCAAGATATACAGGAAGCCTTGTAGATTTGAATTCACTGCTTCAGCTCCCTGATGAAAATGCCTACTGCAGGGAGGGTGGAAAGAAAATAATCTTTGGCTTCCTAAGGAATGCATTAAATGGGAACTGCTGAAGTCTCTAAAACTGCAACCACATTTGACTTCAGGACTTTAAAATGGTGCCTTTCTATACTGACTGGAACCCCACAAAGCACTCAAATAGAACAATATATCAGTAAGAAGTCAACAACTCTAGAGAGGAATTCAGAGCATCAAGTTGGCCTTACCCTACAATATTTCAGCATTTTCCCACCATTACAACAGGGTAGGACTGACCCCTACAGCTGGGGTCTGTCTGCACAGATGACCATACAGATACCAACACCTTTGAGACATACAGTGGGCTTTATATCACAATTTTTTCTTCCAGATTCTTCTGTTGTATATGAAGTCTCCCTCTACTTCACCAAAGTTTTCATGGGTCATGTCAGCATTTTTTAAACCTGGAAGTGAAGTTAAAATGCAGACACACAACCTCTGGTAGATTGTAGCCCAGAAGAAAATGTAAGCTCCTTAGTGCATCCAGCATAAAAGGTCTAAAGGATGATGTAAAATGTGATTACACTGTGCTGTGACAGCAGTCAGCAGTTCTGGGGGTAAGAGTCAGTGGGGTTGCCCCAAGGGTCATCCAGTTGACCTGTCCTCCCACGGCTCCACATTGCTCCGAGTGCCATTCAATGGGATGAATGCCATATGGACCTCAGTTTGTGCCAGACTCTGCATGAATACTGCAGGGAAGGGAAGGAGAATCAGCAGATTACTCTTATCAGTACAAAGAGAGACAACATGCCTCAGAGAGCTAAAGAGATAAATGCACAAGCTGGAAGAGAAGCAGGGTAAAGCAGAACTGCCCTGGCAACAGTCCACTTTAAAAGCAGATATAAGGAACTCCCTTATTTACTCTTTGAAATAAGTGAGAAGCATACAGAAAATTGGACATAGATACACTGCTGATTTTATCTTCTGTCTTTGGCAAAATTCTGTGCTTTAACTCAGAGTGACATCAGATAAATCTGCCTGTTGACTGTGATTCCTATTCAGTATATGAAAAAAGGACTTCTAGGAGAAACAGTTTTCAGTGGATTAAAACAAAACCAAAACCAAAACAAACAAGTCAAAATCAAAATGTCTTCCATCATCTGCTTTGGTTGTGATTACTATGATGTTTTCATCAATTTTAAATATTAGAATATAGATCTTTTGCAAGTCATCTATATATTCAACTTAAATTCAGACAGGAAATTAAAATAAAATGCCAGTGTTATTTACTCTCAGATTCAGTTTTGAATGTGTGCATTTGGGCTACTCTATTTTTGCCTTATTTCCTAGTCATTCTGGGTTTGTCTTTTATTTTACTTATATGACAAATATAACAGGCATCACTGCATCGAGGCAATAGCCTCGCTTCACTCCTGTGAGAAGAAGAGCAACATTGAGCTGATGGGGATAGGCATAGGGACCAACAAACCAGAAGAAATTTAGTGGGCATACTGAGAGTATGACCCATGAGTTAGAGCCCCTGCTCTGCATGACCTCCAGCAAATGCAAGCACAGTGAGTTCGAAAGTCACCACAGCAGGGACACAGAACAGTCTGTGTCACCCACCAGACACCAAATGCCTGAGTCCTCCTCACTCCTTTAACTCAAGATCTTCCCTGATCAGTAATTGACCGAAATAAAACACAGAGACATGTAACCCTTATGCACTGCTTGCAGTCTAGAGGATTGTGTGTATGTGTTTCAAATAACAGCAGTTCTTAACACATTTCTTCTCTAAAAATACTCCCTTTCAAGGACCAAACAAGCTGATCTCTGCTGCAATGATCCCCAGATATCTGTATGTGCAGCCCATCTGATTGTGTAAGTGCATTGGAATGGTGGCCTTCTTTTCATGTCACTCAGATGCTACTTTTTAATTTCAATTCAAATCTAAAGAAATTGTTCCAGTGATCAATGATTATGGTCAAAGGAGCTATGACTCATTTCTGAGAGGGAAGTAAAGGCTCAGGATTCTCCTGAGCCCTCCTTCTGTTGAGAAACTTTGTTTTGGAAAATACTTTTCACCTGCAAGCTCCATAACAGTAGTTGAAAAGAAGATCATCAGGC